>JAAQPG010000313.1:0-47399 GCA_013186905.1 Fusarium udum | reverse complement strand
CCTCCAGCCTGTCCCGTGCCACCAAAAACACCACCGATTCTCCCCCTCGGTTTTCTCTTTGTTTCCCCAGATACCCTTGGCCTTGCCAATTCTTTGCGCATCGTCCCTGTCACTGTCTCCAGCTCACATACGGTCTATAGTCTATTCCGACAGCCGGCAGACGTTTTACCAGCCATAAATCCACCGGCTGCCAAACTTTGAGTGCAGAATTAACCTCACGAGTCGCCCCTCTGCCCCCGTGCCGATACCCTGTTCGACCGAGACATTACTCGTCCACCGTCATCCAAGTGTCCTGTACTCGTCTCGCGCAAATACAGACCTTTGCTAAGAAATCATTATCGGCCGAGCTTCTGCTTGCGATTCAGCTTCTTTCAATCAAGTCACCAATATTGGCCCGCTCTTTTTGCCCATCACGGCTCCCACTACACAAAGCATTCCTCTTGCATTCAACCGCCCCGGCGACTTTGCCCACTTTGCCTGCATTTTTGCTTCGAATAGGACATACGCATCCATACAATGTCGGCTCATCGGCCAAACGCTTTCAACAGCCTCCGGATGGGAGGTTAGTATACCAACCCCTGCCATTGGGCCTGAATATTGTGCCCGGTTTGATAGATGTCCGCTCAACTGACACAATCGCAGAGGTGATCCGCGAGAAGGTCCAAGATGGAGTGACTGGAGAAACTCGGGATCTGCAATACACGCAATGCAAGATTGTCGGAAATGGCTCCTTCGGTGTTGTTTTCCAGACCAAGCTGTCCCCATCTGGAGAGGATGCTGCCATCAAGCGAGTCCTTCAGGACAAGCGATTCAAGGTACTATGCACCAATCCAGCTTGTCCGGCCCATTTACTAACTGTTTCCCTCAATGCAGAACCGTGAGCTCCAGATCATGCGCATTGTCCGCCACCCCAACATTGTTCAGCTGAAAGCTTTCTATTATTCTAATGGTGAACGTGTATGGGATCTTGCTCATCCAGTTACTTCGCCCAATCCGCTAATTCCCTCATAGAAAGATGAGGTTTACTTGAACCTCGTCCAAGAGTTCGTGCCCGAGACCGTCTACCGAGCCTCTCGATTTTTCAACAAGATGAAGACCACTATGCCCATCCTGGAGGTCAAGTTGTACATCTACCAGTTATTCAGAGCCTTGGCATACATTCACTCTCAGGGTATCTGTCACCGAGACATCAAACCTCAGAACCTTCTCCTGGATCCCAACAGTGGTATCCTTAAGCTTTGCGATTTCGGAAGTGCGAAAATTTTGGTCCCTAATGAGCCCAACGTTTCGTACATCTGCTCCCGGTACTACCGTGCACCTGAACTTATCTTTGGTGCGACAAATTATACCACAAAGATCGGTAAGATTGTTGTAACAATACTGATCATACCTCCTTGCTGACTGGTCTAGATGTGTGGTCTACTGGCTGTGTGATGGCTGAATTGATGCTTGGCCAACCTCTTTTCCCTGGCGAGTCGGGCATTGATCAGCTCGTTGAAATTATCAAGGTCCTGGGCACTCCTACTCGAGAACAAATTCGAACCATGAACCCCAACTACATGGAGCACAAGTTCCCCCAGATTAAGCCTCATCCATTTAACAAGGTCTTCCGAAAGGCGGATGCCAATGCTATTGACCTCATCGCCCGCCTCCTTGAGTACACCCCAACCGAGCGACAGTCAGCTATCGATGCTATGGTTCATCCTTTCTTTGACGAGCTTCGGGACCCCAATACAAAGCTTCCTGATTCGCGACACGGCACTGGCCAGCTTCGTGAACTCCCCGCGCTTTTCGATTTTACACGTCATGGTATGATAAGATCCCATAGACCTCATCATTAAGATAGCTAACAATGATACAGAACTCTCAATCGCCCCCAGCCTGAACCAAAAGCTTGTTCCAGCACACATTCGACCCGTGCTAGCATCTCAAGGCCTTGATATCGACCACTTCACACCCTTGACGGAGCAGGAGATGATGGCGAAACTCGATTGAGCCGGCCTCGCGTCGAGGCGAAGGGTAGTTTGCATTTGCTTACACCCTTCTCAGGCTCTCCGCGGCTGTGGAAGAGTCCTGCCTCGTCCACTCCCAGTACCGAGCTGAGTAAAAGTGGTTGGGAGCAATGGCCCAGGCTAAGGCCGGGTCAGATGGCGGGCAGGCGCTACATGGTCCTGAAGCTGTTAGCGTCGGTCTTTGATACAAGGCACGGTGTATAGGCGTCGAGGGCCAGATGAGAAGGCATGTGTGTTCTGGTGAGCGTTGGAGTCTTTCCCGGCAGGGAGGGGATTGGGCGTTGTGCGTGCCCTTTATATGAACCCGCTCTCAGTTTTGCCTTAAGGCTAGTCACGACGAGGGATCACCCCATTGATGCATATCACAGGGAATTACGTTTTTAGACCACGTTTCGATGCATGAGGATGATCGGTGCTCTTTTTTCATTGTATGCGTCTCAAGGGAGGAACCCAATTATTCGGCTATGGTTGGCTTTGCGAATGGCGATGATGACATTTGTTGAATTCTTCTTTTGGTACCGCGTTATGCCTTTGCCATGGTTGCTCAGAGGGTTCCGATCCTGGGATCGGTTGGAGACGCCTGAGTGGTTGAAAAGGTTTGGTCTGGTATGGCCTGCGGTGAACATAATCCGGCACCCGATATTGTCCTCAACGCTGCAACGAATTTATCAATTGAAGCTGGCCATGGACGGCCCTGTGGCATTTTACTCTCGCTTTCCCGCAGACGTGGAGGGGTTTGGCATTATTTGGTCTAGTCGTCAATGGTCCAAGACGATATAAAGAATAAGGGACTGCTTAAGAATCACAAATAAAAGGCAGAAGAATGAATGACGTGACGCATTGAAGCACGGGGGAAGCTCTGGGTTTGACGTCTCTGGAAAGCATACAGCTTTTATGTATAGACTTCAATCGCGCAAGTTGATAAAATTCACGTATTTTGGTTTCTACGTAGCACTCCTTGAAGATCATTTTGCTTGAGTGATCACCAATGTCGAGAATTAAAAGCTGAGTATCGAGTCCATTATATTATGTCAAGCTCGAAATCATGTGGAAGCCTGTAGATTGACCGCATGCTTCGTAACCTCGAAATACCGCCAACGGGTCTCGTATAATACGTTTTATGAATCTGAATAATACATTAGTAGTAATATGACTGTTATGTTGGGAGAAACTCAGGAACGCAAGCAGACTGAAGTCAGAGGTTGCATATTCCTGCCTCAGGCATTCACACTGGGTTCAGGTGTTACCGTGTTAGCCTCGCGGTACTTTTCGATTCGTACGATAACCTAATGCTCCAATCCCACGCTAGTTCATGCACCTCAGGGCAGCTACCTATATCACTCTACTTAATTCCGTCCCTAGTGGATGCCCTTCTCCCAAACTTTTAGCAGTGACGCAGCCTCGCATTCGACCTCACAAACTTTACTTATCATCACGACGAGCCACCATTGAGATTCGACAAGCAGCTGCGTTTTCAAATACGATAAGCGCATCATGGCCGATTACGATAGAAGACCAGGCGGCTACCGCAAGCGAAGATATCGAGGTGTGTTGCACCGAGCTCAAATCGATGCAAGCTACGCGAAGCTGTCGCGTTCCCTTCGATTCACCTGCTAATATTCTGTTATGTAGACGATGACGACCATTACGATCGCCGAAACCAGAGAAGACGAGTTGACTCGGCACCTCTTCCTGTGCGCGTCCGACGGCAGCTTCTGAGCATCGCAGATTCTCCTTTGCGCAGATGGGCTGAAGAAGTTCAGTCCATTGCACATATGGTGGCCGAAAATCACGACGACGAAAATCTTCGCAAGACATTTCTCGACTTGGTGACGCAACTTCTGCTCGAACAGCCTCTCAAGACGCCCTTCGTTGCCGCCGTTGTTCACATCATCAATACCCTGAAGCCTGAGTTCGTTGACGAGATCCTCGCTCACATTGGGCAAATCACAGCAGACAAGATCGCTCAGGGCGAGTGGCGTGATGTGAAGTTGCTGCTTAAGTTTCTGGCCTGTCTGCAGTCTTTGATGGAAGGAGATGGCCTCTTTCCCATCCTAGAGGAGCTATTCAGTCGAGCTGCGGACCTCCAAACGGCCAGTTCGGACGACGTGAGTTGAACGATGTGGCAAACTGAATCTGTTTACTGACTTATGGCAGACTATTGGTACCGAGATTGTCAAGATAATTCTCCTTACCATCCCTTACATCATGGTGTCTGCCCCTGGACAATTTCAGCAAAAGGCCGCGGAGTTGATGGAGAAGACAGACATTATTGCTTCTGAACCTCATGCCCTCCAGGTACTTGTTGATCCCTATCACCCCGAGGGCAAAGAAGAGAGTCCTGGTACGTCTCTTAGTGTTTGTATGCTGCTCCAACAGCAGCTCCAGTCTGAAGCAGCCAAGAACTGGGAACTATCATGCTTGCCACGACCTTGGGAGATGCCACTGGAAGATATCGAGGTTCAAGACAAGCTCTCGAATGCGCCTAAACACGCGCTTCCCGCTATCGCCATTCCCGCGACTGTTATTGCCGGGCCCCGACCTCTATTTCCAGAGATCTACTTTTCAGTCTACTCTCAACAGGAGATCCCTTCCGTCCCAGCTGCGACCGACATCGCTGCATCCCTGATTCGCGATGGCCTTCTTGACACGATCAACATCTTGGACTTCAACCGTAATGTGACGGCTCGCTATTTGATGGACTTGGATTGCTATTTCGCCGACGGCACTTTTGTTAAGCGTGCCACTCCTTTTGATGAATTGAAGAACTTTCCCAATGGTAAAAATACATGGAAGCCAGAAGATGTTGCTGTCGACACAGTGTTCTCGCAGTTGTTCCAACTGCCCACGCCCGAGCGAAAGCTTGTGTATTACCATTCAGTCCTCACTGAAGCCTGCAAGTTAGCACCAGCCGCTATTGCCCCTAGTCTTGGTAGGGCTATAAGATATCTCTACCGGAACAGCCCTCAAATGGACCTGGAGCTGAGCTATCGGTTCATGGATTGGTTTTCCCACCATCTCAGTAACTTTGGCTTCACCTGGAAGTGGGCCGAATGGGTCGACGATGCGCAACTACCAAATGCCCATCCCAGCAAGTGGTTCTTGAAGGGTGCCCTGGATAAGGAGGTGAGACTGAGTTTTGCCCAGAGAATTCAGAAGACCCTCCCTGAACCCTACCTACCCTTGGTAGGCCCTGAGAAAGAGAAAGATGTTCCGGACTTCAAGTTTCAGAATCCTGGTATGTATCAAGTTCTATTGCCCAGCGCAGCTTACTGACATATGCTTCAGAAACACCATTCTCCAAGGAGGGCCAGGAAATCGCCGGCCTCCTGAGACGGAAAGCACCAGATGAGGAGTTCCAGCCTCTTTTCGAGAGCATTCAAACCCAAGCTTCGGAGCAATCATTGGACCCCATAGTTGCTAGCACAGATGTCTTTATGACCGCCGTTTGCTGGGTTGGTTCCAAGTCGTTAAGCCACGTCCTTGCCTGTATCGAGCGGACCAAGGGTCGATTGCTTGAAGCTGGTAATTCCTCCGATGCGGCGCGCGCCCAAATTATCTCTGCCGTCATGAGTTACTGGCACGCACACCCTGGTGTTGCTCTCTCAATCATCGAGAAACTTGTCAACTACTCCATCTTGACCCCCTTTACCGTGGTAGACTGGGCTCTTGTGGCTAGCACGCCAGCAAACGGCACTGATGGCGGTGATAGTCTCACCGAACCTCACATCTTTGAGCTAGTTTTTAACACGATTTTCAAAGTCACGCGTCGCAGCCGTGATGTTGTCATTGCACCCGAAACCGATGAGGAGACACGCATCAAGGAGACAAAATCGACTCAGGATCTGTTCCGCGCCATGAATGATGCTCTCGTTAGCTGGGCTGGTGGAAGCAAGGATGAGCTGATGGAGAGAGGTGACGGATCAAGCGATCGCGAAACCATGATTCGACGATGGGGACAACGATGGCTGCGCGTCTTTAAGAGGATGGGTGCCATCGAGGAGGCATTTGTTCTGGAGGTGAGCAAGCATTTGGGCAAAGACAAGATGGCTACGGATGGAGTAGAAAATTAGACGCCGAACTGCAAAGTTTCAAACACGGAGCGATAGACATGCGTGTACTAAAATGGAGCTTACTCGGAGTGTCATTTCTAAAACTATAGGGTACGGAATTCAGGTAATTTACATAATTTCAAAGGATATGTTGTTGTTACGACACAGCACTAGCACTATTAGGCTATCTACTGCGGATATAATGATCATTATTGGGTGACTTGGTGTATCTCATCCACATGTATAAGTGGATTGGTAACATTAATACATAATTCATGACTTGAGTTGGTTTACAATATTGCCCATTCTAAGCTCACTCAGGCGTAAGGATCCGTAAGTGGTGGTTGAGCTTCGTGGCTTGCACCATTCCCAAGATATTGCTGCTTCCATGACCACTGAATACTGGTCTCGTCCTAACCGACGACGCGCCATTGCTGAGGGTATCTCCTTTGAAACAAAATATAGGCCTGATGCAGAAAGTATGATTCAGCTCGAGAGCCGAGAAGTGTCGTCTGATATGATTAAACAAGCAGGTTTCGTTTGATGCGCTGGGGTAACACGATTTCGTTGACCATAAGCTGTTCGGCGGCCTGAGACTTCTCACCCAGCTTTTTGAGCTTGTCCATTAGGTGACTATTATCAAAATGTCAGTTTATCAATGCTGTCCGAAACGGGATGGGCGCGCCTTCGGAATCCATCTACAATGGACCTAAAATTGCGTCTGCTCGCAAGAGCAGGACTCTTGCTTGGAGACGATTCTGGTGTTCGTGGCTGAAGAGAGGGGGCAACAGGACTGTTTGCAAGCGTTGGAGTTGAGGCTGCCGTAGCAACTTGGTCTGCAGGCGAGCTTTGCCTTTGCTGAGTAATGCAAGGGAAGTGTAACTCAACGAGAATCAGAAAGGGCGGGAAATAAGCATACTTTACAGGCAAGTGACCGCGAGTGGCTTCGGTCCTGGCGAGATTCACACGATCCATCTGCTGTTCGTGCTCGTTAAAATGGCGTCTGATACGGTCTCGGCAGTTTTGAATATCGCCACCACGAACCACATATCCACAATCCTCTTCTTCACAGACCCATGTCTCGCCAGGGCCACGTGGAACGGTCGTAGGGATGTTGTCTGCTCTTAGATAAATCTTGACTGGGCCTTCTGATGTTTCTGGAGCATCTTCATCCTCGGAAAGACCCATGTGACTGGTATTACCCATAGTCTCTTCCTCACCAGAAAAGTAGTGAGATCGCTTCGGCTGTGACCCCTCATCCTCAGAATCACTATCAACTTCAGAGTGAGGCCGCTTTCTAGAAGTGGTTGCCAGACGAAGACTGGACTTGATACCCGACGGACGACCTGGTCGCCTAAGGCTCTTACCTGCAGGCGAAGAGCGGGGAGGAGTTGAAAACCCTTCATCAAGGCTCCTTGATGCGGGCCCAGCTTGCGAAGGGGGTGCTGGTTTGCTTGGGTTGTTCTTGTTAGATTGCTGACGTCGTCTAACGTGGTACGGAAAATCTGATGGTTTAATGGCGACAGGGTTGAAAGGCATTTCGGCGAGCTCTTGTAGCCAGGAATAGAATTCGCCATCATACTTATCCTTGTCAAGAACCTGTAAGAGAGCGTGCACATTGTAATGGAGAACTTCCTTGATAGGCACCCTATACGCTGGCTTTATCTCGCCTTTGTAGGTGGGGAAAGTGAAATTTCCCCAGAGTCCGCTGGTCACAGCTGAGATGCTTAGACGCCCGCCCTTGGATTTGCTGATCTCTACGCGAATCCACTCAAGGGCATCAATAATGCACCGGAAAGCATCGTCCTGGGCATCCACCGTAATAGGCGCCAGGCTCATACGGACACTTGGTACACTAGCTGAGGAATGAACGCTGACTGGTCTTGTTGATCCGTCTCTCGAAATTTGTGTAGAGCTGAACAAGTCAACGGCACTGTTTTCGGGCCTGTGAGTAGCAGACCGCAATCTTGAGTATCGTCGTCGGGGAGGACTGTCAGGCTCAATGATATCTGGGGTTGCGTCGCGAGCTGTCGACGGGGCCGAAGAAGCATTGCGAGTTCGGGAGGTCAATATCTGCGAGACAGGGGGGTTGCTGGCCTCAACAGAGGGGGATCTCTGAGGCTGCGGAGGGTTGTTCATTCTTTCGAGTTCTTTGTTGTATAAATCCTGAAAAGATTGATCAGATTCAGTTTCCCGGACGAAAAAGGATCTTTTTTAACTCACTTGATGTCTATTTATCAACCATTTGAAGAAAGGGGTCACAGACCACTGGACCTCGCTCTGGTCCTGGATGCATTGAGCAATGAGAAACGAAGCATGATCATCACATCTTGTGATCACTTCCTCGAGAGTTGAACCATCTCCTATACTGGCAGCATACTTGTATAAAGAGTCAGGATCATTGTATATCTAAGCAGCATACGAGGGACCATGATACGTACCTCATGGAATACCTGGTAGAGTTCCTTCAACGCATCTTTCTTGCTCTTCTTCGCCTTCTTGGGTTTTTTATCCCTGTAAATTGCCATCAATCTATAGTAGAGCCGTATAGCCTCCTGCATCTTTCTGTATACGAGGAGGTATGCTGGTGCAGGGTTTAATTCGAACCACCCACAAGTGCCCAGCATCCATATGACTGGAGAACCGCTTTCAGATTCTCCGATAGAGTATTGGCCACATTTTCTGACTTCGAAAGGTGTCAAAGAACGCACTTTCATTATGACTGCGATGTACAGTTAGATCTCATTATATCATAATCATGGTGTTCAAGAACCAACGGCGTGCTCTCTGCGACTGCTCTTCGATATGGAGCAATCCTCGGATGATATAGGGGCCACGAGTAGCGACGTCGAGGGCGTTTTCAAGGGTGTGACCATCTTTGTTGAGAACGACGGCATCTTTGATCTCGAAGGTCGTATCTGGGTCCACACCACCGGCGTCAAACCGCAGCACCGATTTCTCCTGCTTCCATGATCTTTGACCCTCATCTTCCGTATCGACACTAGACGTAGACGCCCGGCGGGGGCGCCCGACCATGTTTGCAGTATTCAAGCCTCGAGAGCGCTCATCGAAATGGGGCGTTGGACGTTGGCTGCTTGTTGATTTGAGAGCGCACGAGGAAGTCGGCCTCGGTAGGCAGGGAGCAGAGATGTCGATAAATATCAACTGTTTTTTTGAAAGCACCGGTTAATGGAGTAGCGAGAAGTGGTTTGTTCCTAGCAAGAATGGGAGGTGTTGGTGATGTGAAAGTGGTGCAGAAAGGTTGCGAATACAATAAATGTGCATGTGCAGTTGATGAGAGCGCACTTTCCACCAGGGAGGCCTATGCAGAAACGCGGTCGCGCTTCAAATCCATGGCAAGATGGCGGGGCAAATCACTGATAGTCCACTAAATTTACAGGGGCATTTGATTTCCAAAGGGCCTGCACGAGGTAGGCGAGGGGAGGTTGTAAGAAAGCTTAGAGCCTCTATCCAATAAGATAAAAACACTCGTGACGCTTGACATGACCTCACTGGGCCGCTTGGCTTGCTATTTTTGACACTCTGACTTGGGCTTTCAAGTTTTCTTACTCCCCGAGCGAGGGGTACTAAGGTGAGGTGTTCTTGGGTGTCCCACTTGAACGCGTTTCTTAAAGTGCATTTGCTCCAATCAAGGATTGCCGATAATGGCTCGTTAGTTCTAGAGCTGAAATAATTACTCGAGCAGTATGTGTATTCCCGTTTCGTATTACAGGTAATCGGGGAGCCTGGTACTTCCAAACGGTTATGTTGAATTTAAGGCAATTGAAAATCCTAGGTGCTCCACGAACTTACAAATCGCTCGAACAATTGTGCTTAAAGCATGCTCCAAGCTTCTACTGTGTCTATTGTTCGCATATTTAACATGACTTATTGTAGCCTAGACAACTTTAATTGTTCCTGGTAATTTTTAAGCGGGGAATGCTGCTGATAAGACTTTTTTTTTCTGCGCCGAAGACAATGAATCTTCGTAACAAGCTCCACCACGGTCTCAAGTTCAACACTTTCCATTTCTCCCTTCTCTCCTCTCCTCTTCTCTTGGCCATATCTAGTCCTCTGGAGAGCTTATGCGACTTCCCCGAAAGACATTGAAGATGGCAGCGGACCAGGTCCGAGAAGGCGTCTTTGGTAGGTGAATTGCTGACTCTATTTCGTTGCGAACTTTGCATTAACATGATCGCTTTTAGCCATCAACAAGCCTTGCGGCCAAAGCTCAGCGCAAGTCATTCGCGAATGCCAGCAAGCGTTCAATCCCTCTAGCTTTTTCAAGCCATTGATCGATTCCGAGGTCGCAAAGCGCATTAGCGAATCCGGCAAAGAGTTCGCTCGTCGCAAGCTCATCAAGAAAGCTTCGCAGGTCAAGATTGGCCATGGAGGGACTTTAGATCCTCTTGCAACAGGTGTTCTCATCCTGGGCATTGGATCCGCCACCAAGTCTCTTCCCCAGTTTCTGGAATGCACCAAGACGTACGAGACCATTGTTGTATTTGGCGCCGCGACCGATACCTACGATCGAGTGGGTCGCATTCTGACCAAGCGGCCATATGAGCATATCACTCGTGAAAAAGTTGAGAAGGAACTCGAAACGTTCAGGGGCCGTCAGATGCAGATCCCGCCCCTATATTCTGCGTTGAAGATGAACGGGAAGCCTCTGTATGAGTATGCGCGTGAAGGCAAGCCCATCCCACGACAGATCGAGGGTCGAGAAGTCGAGGTTAAGGACATTGAGCTGGTGGAATGGTACGAGCCTGGGAAGCACAATCACCGATGGCCAACCGAGGAAGCTGAGGCTGCAGAGCGCAACCTGGCGGAGCAGGTCTGGAGGGTTAAGAAGCAACAGGAGACCAACAAGAAGTTGAGCCCAGAGGAGAAGCAACAGGACGATAAAGCGATAGCGGCGCACGAATCGTTCAAGCGCAGCTTTGAGGAGCGTCAGGACGCGCTTATCAAAGATGCACCGTCGAAGCGATCACGGAAGTCCAAAGAGCCTCCCATGATGTCTGGCGCTCTTGGACAACTACCACAGCCGACATACTCTAATAAGGGGTCAAACCTGGTTCCAGAGTCGCCCGATACAAGCACGCCTCCCCCATGGAGTGACCAAGGACCTCCCGCCGTAAAGGTGCGGTTAACTGTAACATCTGGATTCTATGTCAGGAGCTTCTGCCATGATCTAGGGGCCAAGCTGGATTCAGCTGCCCTTATGGCAGAGCTCGCTCGAACACGCCAGAGCGATTTTGAAGTCGGAAACGACAACTGCCTCGAATATGAGGATCTGGCCAAGGGTGAAGAGGTATGGGGGCCTCAAGTTGCTCGTATGCTCGAGAGTTGGAGCAAGAACAAGCCACACACCCCCGCTGGTAACAAGTCGAATAAGAAGAAAAATGAGTCGAAGGGCAATGGCTCACCTAAATGGAAACAAGACAAGCAACAAACTCCCAACAAGGGAGAAAAGCGAAGACGATCGAATTCTCCAGACGAGACAGAATCGCCGCCTCGAAAGGCGATAGCTCTTGAGTCCCAGGAGGACTCCAAGCCTCTGAAGGAACCCAAGTCAGAGACGCCAAAGCCCGAAGCCGCAATTAGGTCTGAGGATGAGAAGTCATGGAACGGCATTGAGGACTGAGCTCTGGGAGGTTGCTCGTTGCACGAAGTACATACAGCTAGGCTAGCTGACGACACGAGATGGTGTTTCTGAGTTAAATGGCAAAGCCTATAAAAGAGTGGCTAGATTAGAAGATTTCTAAAGCGTCATATGTTATGCCAGGCGTTCCGCGTTTTGCGAGCTGCGAAGAATATATACTTTTATATGTATCAAGAACAGTCTTAAGTGCGCTGTTTTGTCAAGGATCGCTCGGGTTTCAAAAGTGTCATCATTCCCCAACTTTCAGACGATCTGGGCAGACCTTTCAAGTGCTTTTACATGTTATTCTAGATGTCCCTATGTGCAATTGGGTGTCAAAACTCCGACAGTCCTTACAATATCTCACTTAGGACGCACAGAGCTTGCCCACATCCTATCAGTCCAAGCAGAGTAATTATGAGTTTGGAATTATGCACATAATACATAAACAGATCCGCGACATATGGAAATAACTGGATTCTGATTCATAAACTAAGATGCCGCATCTGTCGGGCTCGTTGCTCTTTCGTATATGATTGATTATATTAGATCTATATGCTTAAACACCATTTTCATGGTTATATGCTGTCAGCATCTCACTGTTGGCTGCTCTCTCCTGTCACCACACCCATCTCTTCTTTCGCACCATGTATATCTTCAACCCTGATACCACTGCGATCACACATGCTGCGAAAGATACCGCCTCTTTTCCACAGTTCCATCGGTGTATCCAACTCAGCGATACGCCCTGCATCCATGACACAGATACGATCGTAGCCAATGATGGTTCGCAAGCGATGAGCGATGCACAGAAGCGTTTTGCCGCGGAAACCAACTGCCATGGTAGCCTGGATCTTATCGTCTGTTTCCATATCCACCGAGGAAGTGGCTTCGTCGCAAACGATGATCTGGGCGCCTCGGACAAGAGCTCGTGCGAGTGCCATGAGCTGTCTTTGGCCGAGCGAGAAGTTGAGGCCGTCTTCCTCGACAGGGGTGTCTAAATGTATACGCGAGGGATCATTTGTACGGCGTGCTTCTTCGGGCGATGCAGCATTGGCAGGAACAAGATCCGCTTGGCGGAGAGCAGACCAGAGTGCGAGATCAGTATGTTCATGGAAAGGATCGAGGTTGCTGCGGACAGTTCCTCGGAAGAGAGTGGGATCCTGTGGAATAATTGCGAGTCGGGACCGGAGATCGTGAAGTCCAAGGGTGGAAATATCGAGGCCATCGATGGTAATCTTGCCGCCGGAGATCTCAACGAGACGGAACAAAGTGCTCATGATAGAACTCTTTCCAGCACCAGTACGCCCAACGATACCAATGCGCTCACCGCCCTTGACATGCATCGTCAATCCTGAAAGAACAAGCGGGAGACCAGCACGATATCGCATCTCGACATTATCGAAGACAATCTCACCCTTCTCGGGCCACGTTTTTCGAACTTCGACGGTATGCGAAGGAGCCTCCTCCTCAAGTTCAGTACCATAGTAGTAAAGTCTCTCCACGGCATTCATAGCATTCTCGACTTCAGCGAGTTGACGGACAGAAAATTGCATCATGCCGACAATCGAGAGGATGTAACTCAGAACAAGGCCACCAGTGGAAGGATTGATCGAGAAACGGGACGTAACAACAAGGATGGCCGTCACAAAGACAAGAAGTACACCGATAAGATCGATTCGCATTGAGAGCCATCGCTGATTAGCGAAGGTGATGTAGTAAGCGCCGTTCATGTTGTCGATAGATTCACGTAGTTCTTTAACGAAGCGATCCTGCAGCCCGTAGGCTCGGATCGACGCAACACCTGTGAGGCCCTCGCCAAACTTGGCAAAGACGTGCGATCTGAGAACGGATTCGAAACGCTTGACCTCTCGTGCCGAAGCACGGTAGTACATTGCTGCTGTGACAAATGCAATGTACAGAGGGACCAGGGCGATCACAAAATAGTAGTAGAACGCAATGATGAGGATGAACACAGATGTGATCATGCCCATGGTCAACAGAAACATGCGAAGTGCGTCCGAAAGATTGTTGTCCATAACATCAACGTCCCGTGAAAAGCGGTTTGTGATGCGTCCAAGTGGTGTCGTATCAAAGAAGGACATAGGAGCACGAAGGACGCGAGTTACAGCGATTCTAAGCATGACTTTACTCGATTTCGTTCCCAGAACGGACAGGACCACAGAGAAGGCGAACATGAGGAGAGCCTGCACAACACCAAGCGCTGCGTAGATCGCGATGTAGACGCCCGTAGAGAGGTTGAACTTGTTTGAAGTCCAGTATGATAGCCAAAGGCTTGTCACGATATTGGCTCCCTGAGAGACAATAAGAAGAAATAGCACCAACGGAGCATTCAATATGGAACCAGATGCCCTGACATAGGCAGCGTAGACAGACCACGAGACACTCGAACTGGCCTTTTCTTCTTGGGTCATCAAGGCAGCTCCTTTCTTCTTTTTCTTCTTTTTCTCGTCCGCCGTGGGTTGCTCGCCATCGTCGGGTTTGGTGGCCTCTTCTCGCTTTTCCTCAACAGCAGTTGTCTCCATAAGAGACTGGAACCCTTTATGGTCCTTCATGAGTTTTTCGAACGTATCGACGGCTTGGATCTTGCCGTTCTCCATCCAAATGATGCGATCACAGCGGCTGAGTACCCAGAGCTGATGGGTGGCTAGGATGCGACACTTATCCTTGAGGAGGCCAAGAATGGCATTATCGAAGATATGACGGCCAACATGAGCGTCAACAGCGCTGAGGGTGTCGTCCATCAGAACGATATCGGCGTCGAAGTAGATGGCTCGGGCGATATTGAGACGCTGCTTCTGACCTCCAGAGATGGTAATACCACGCTCGCCGATTTCCGTCATATCACCGTTGGGAAGCATATCGAGATCTGCTTGGAGCGCGCAACTAGAAAGTATGTTAGCGATAATTTAAGCGAGACAACGGAGGGAACATACGCTTCAATGACTTCTCTGTACCAATTCTTGTCCATATCTTTACCAAATATGATGTTGTTCTTGAGAGTGGTGTTCTGAATCCAAGCATATTGAGGGCAGAAGGCTCTAGATGCACCGAAGGTAACGTGGCCATCTGTCTTCCTCATATCGCCAGCAAGTGCAGACAATAGAGAACTCTTCCCACTGCCAACTGATCCGATGACAGCAACAAGCTCGTTCCTCTTCACACCAAAGCTGAGATCTTGAAGCTTGAAAGGCTCTCGCTCCTCGACCAAAGTGCTTGTGTCATCACCTGAAGGTTCGTGCTGAGGAGTTTGAGCCTGGATGTGCTTCTTGTCCTTCTCGCTCTTCTCAGACTCTTCCTTGTGGGACTTTTCCCAAATAAAAGAGGCGCCTTCCAGTCGGATCGCATCATCACCTGTGGCGTCAACTGTCATATCTTCGACCATCTCTTCCTGAAGCAGAAACTCTTCAATTCGCTGAACAGAGCCCCACGCATCAATTACCTGACCCAAAACCATAGGCAACAAATTCAGAGGAATTCTAAGACCGTTGAACAAAGCCAGCGAGGAGAAAACCTCGGCAGCCGTAAGACCGCTATGCGTAAGGGAGTAGCAGATGAAGGACAGCATGGAGGCGAAGATGGGGAGTGACATGCTAACAGCATTGAGTGCGTTTCGAATAGCAAGCAAGATCTGAATGGCGTGGATTTCTTTATTTCTGAAATCGCCGAGACGTTCGAGGAAGGCCTTCTCCCATCCAAAAAACTTGACAAAGCGGACTGACTGCAAGATTTCCTGGGTAAGAGACACACGTTGATCGGTAATTTGGTTGATCGCTCGTCGCCGGTGAAACAAACTTCGAATAGCCTTCGTCAAGAACGGCATTCCGATAACAAGCAAACCGTAACCAGCCAGGGCGCTGTAGGTGATGTTGACGAGCAGGAGTGCTAGAGTGAGGAGACATAAAATAGGAGATGTCCATACCATATGGAAGAGAGCAGATGCCTGATCAACACGATAAGTGTCAACACTCTGCAGGGCAGTGATACGACCGTTTCCCCAACCTGTACCATCTGACGCATCCGGCTTCGCCTTTTTGGCTTTCTTGGCCTTCTTCTTATCTTCACCATCGTCTTTTGCACCAGGCGCGTTGCTCTGTAAAGCACCCTCGGCTTTGGCGCGGCCTGAAATGACCAGCGACTTTTCGTAGATAAGCCCAATCAAAACTCCTCTGCTCTGACCACCAACTGTCATGCCTCGGTAGATGTAGTGGTTCGTTCCCAAACTCTGGGTGATTTGCATCAGTGTGATGCCAAAGGCCAGGCCAATACCCTTACCAAGATGGGGCGGAGGCCCACCAGTCTTGTTCGCTACATAAGCATCGGCAGCGAATTGAATTAGGTATCGAAGGGTGAATGGACTTATGACCTGGATGATGCTGGTGTAAAGGGCACATGCGCCTCCCGTCCAAAACTCCCCCTTAAAAGTATCGTGCATAGCCCAGAATAGGGGGTGCTTGTCACCTCTTTCAACTCGTTTCTGGAACGATGCTTTCATTTGCAGAGTCAGTGGCTCCACGGCTCTGTCCGGATTGACAGTCCAGATGTCATTCTCTTCCAGGGGTCTTCGGTAGCCAGCCTATTGATATCATCGAGTCAGCAAAAGTGTTGTAAGACGGGCCGCGTCGCATATCAGAAATTGGTGGCTTGCAAATCTGAAGTATAAACAGGACATAGAATTTATAGAATTTGAGAAAATGGTAAAACTCACATGCATCAACGGTCCCATCCATTGGAATGTTAACTTGCTGAGGAAACCAGCATCATGTTCCCTACTCTGCACTGGCTTTTCAGGAACTGGAGGCGGCGAGCCCCAGCGGAGAGGATTCAATTTCTTGTGCCATGGCTTCTTCTGTTGAGCTTGAGTTCCTGATCTTGTCGGTGTAATTGCTGAAGCTTCAGTCGCGCCAGTCCTGATTTCCTCGAGATCTGCGAGCCTTGGCTCATGTTTCTCACTGATTTCATCAATGTTCTCGCTTCTTTCGGCGTCCTTTTCTCCAAACTCCCTTATCTTGTCCTCATCTGAGTCGCTGGACTTTTCGAAATTTGTTGGAGAGAGAGAAGCTGCTTGAGTATCAGAGGGCTGAAGCTCCTTGTCCACAGGATCAGGCATATTTGCGTTGTAATCTCGTATATCCTGTGAATATTGGGTTGCAGATATGAGTCGCGGAATAGGTCTGAGGCTCGCGGCTAAGGCCTATATCTAATGATACCCAGATACAGTGTCACAAGCAATGTCAACTCTGTATAATCGTCGTGAGACTAATGACACTATGAGGAGTGAAAGCCGACGGAATTGAACCGGAAACAATATACTTTCGTCTCTGAGATCGCAATACAACCTCGTAATGGATTGCCAAGAAACAAAACCGATCGATGGACGACCCACAGGTAGATCTTGGCGTGATGAAATGAGAAAAGACACAAGAGACAGATGGGAATTTAAGACGAAGGGAAGGGGAATAAAGGCGAATTAGATAAGTAATAGAATCTCGTCAAAATGACAGTAGCAAAAAAGATTCCGTCTACAGGGGGTGTGAGTGGGTTGGGTGTGGCTGCATCGCCTGTATGGTCGATGAAGAGAGCAGACAAAGGACCCAATGGATTACAAAGCACTGTAAAATCAGCTTTTTATTAGAGACCTTTTGAACCGATGCTCAACAGATTCGGATTACGGCAATAAACCTGGGTGCCTGCCACGCGGAGATAGCGCCAAGGGGGGCCGGTGCCTGTTATGTGAAGGATGAATTGGTTGCAGTTTCGATGACGGCTATGAGAGGCTCATGATGAAATAACAAGCAATGAGTCACCGGATTGACTCTGACAACTCTGTAAATAGTATTTGTCACAACAGAGAAGACACAGAGTGACTCAACGGAAACAGAAACATGGACCGAAAGTGGCTCGGTTCGTCGAGAATAACATCATGATGGGTGCTCTTCGGCTCGGCCTCTCGCTCTGGAACTCGTTCAGGTTCCGCGTACACTAGGTAGGTAAGCTCTGACCAGCAAAACACCCTTTTAGGATCTTCGAACGAAAACGAAGGACCTCTCATCTCATTAGCCAGTTGTTGCCAAGGGGTATGGGTGTGGGTGTGGGTGTGGAGATCCCGCGTGGAACCATTTCCTCCACTATTTGCACTACCAAGTAGAAGCCATTCCTCGAACTCGAGGCACCATACTCCGTACATCTGCGATTTATAGATTTCCGAACGTGTCATTGTGCCAAGTTTCCTAAGTTGGTAACTGTTGCTAGGAGATGTTGCCAGCCTGGCCCGCTTAGAGGGGAGTAAAATGCATCGTATAAGTTAAGACTATCCAGCACTGACGGTTGAACAAGTTGAACGCCACAAGCTGAACTCTTCGACATTGGCGATTGGTTGCTCAGCGCGGTCGATGCATGGTAAACACGTTGTGACTGTACCCAAAACCATGGCTGGAATCTAGACCGGCTCTTTCGAGACGAGTTGAATGGCCGACTTAGCACCAGGGTTCTGAGGATTCTGGCAGTCACTCAGCATAACCTCCTCGTCATGCCATGCACAGCATAACGGCTCTCTGGTCTGGTGACCTCGAATCCGAGGTATGGTAGCTCAGCATTGGCCTTGTCCTGCTTCCATGACGAAGCCTATTCCTCCATGCCCAAAAGACCTTACTGCTTCCCCGCCCATGCAGGTCTTAGTAGCCGGACTACTGCATTGTATCGTGTAAGCGAGGAGGAACACTAAAGATCCGATAGACTTGTCGTCGAATAGTGTTCTTGAGTGAAAGCCCGGCTCCGATTCGGCGGACTCAGTATGTGTAGGACGGAGTTAGTCGGCAGGGACTTAAGCACCATGTTGGAGCTTACATAATACGCAAGCTCCAATGTCGGCCCCGCAATTGAAAGCCGTCCGATGCAAAGTCTGGATGCAATGAGACTGTATTACTGCAAGGCTGAATTGAGCTTTCGTCATCCAAAAGCCAACTCCGATATTCCGCAAAGATTGAGCTGAGACTTCCGGTGAATAGGCATATTCATCCGCGCGGGAGCTGAATAAAGCAAACCCTTCACACCCTTCACCGCAAGCTCACCTAAGCACCTAAATCGAGGGTTATGGCTGTCGACGACATTCCCTCCGTTGCCCTGCCCGGTAATGTCCTAGGCCCGGTCACCAAATTTGCGCCCGGGGCCGGTACACATGTTTACGAAGGCAATGTTGTTTCTTCTCTGCTTGGCCGAGTCACTGTGACACCCCTGGCAAAGAATCCCGGCCCTCAAAAGCGTCTCAACAAGATCACTGCACCTACGACAGAGGAGTTGGCTACTATCTCGGTTGCCCGCCATGGCCACAAGCGCGAGATACTGCCCGACGTCGAGAATATTGTCCTTGCGCGAGTCCTGCGCCTGATGCCAAAGCAAGCGATTGTGGTGATTCAACAAGTTGGCGACACAGTTTTGCAGACAGAGTGGCAGGGTGTGATCAGAGTGCAAGACGTAAGGGCAACAGAAAAGGATAAGGTCAAGATTTACGAGTCTTTCAAGCCCGGCGACATCGTCCGCGCGCAAGTGGTAAGTTTCGCCTTTCCTTCGTTGAGGTGGTGGTGTTGACATCTTTGTGCCAGATATCTCTCGGAGACCAGGCCAACTACTACCTATCGACGGCTTCGAACGAATTGGGCGTTGTTATGGCTACGAGTGAGGCGGGTAATGATATGGTCCCTATCAGTTGGAAAGAATATAGAGATCCCGAAACAGGCATTTGCGAGCCTCGAAAGGTTGCAAAGCCAAGCTGAGCTTGCAGTTTTGTTTGAGAGCTGTCCTGATACAACAAGGACACCCGACATCGCTTGTCTCGGAATAATCTGGCTAGGAGACCTATCCGCCTTGGAACGAGTGCACACGCAAACGCTATATTTTACAGGGAACAAGGCACGTGTTCATCATTATAGCCACAGGATTCCATTCATACAATGGCTTTAGTCATCACCTTATGGCGCGAGGCTTCTCGCATAAATGCCGATTCGTCTGGCTGGGCTCGTCGCTCAAATTCGATGAAAGAGACGGGGCTTGGGATAGTCGAAGAAGAATCCGGAACGACGAGATAATTTAGACCAGGCGCCGGACGATAATGAGTTGGGCGTGCCCTAGAATCAACTTACCAACATGATTTAAAGCTCATACCACCTGAGAAGCGTATTCCTAGAGTTGTTGCGTGCGATATAACGTGATCAGATATAGTGACGTGACGTGACGTGACCCTGTTTATTCATTCCAACAGCAATTTGATAGGAGATCGAGTCATGAAATATCGTTTGTTGTTCTTTAGCACTTGACTCTCTATGCCTTTTGCTCCATTAGTGGAACCATTGAATACCTAAACAAGGCAGATTGGGATATCAAATGCCTAGTCTTGGTGCATGAAGAAATCATCGTAAATAACGTCAACTCCCAACGTCTCGATTAACTACTGTAACATGCGTGGGTATACAAGAAACGCCATTTGTTTCGTAGTCTAAAATACATACCCTGCCACGACTGGACCCTGATCACCAAGACACGCGCCACTGAAATCGCCTGCTCAGCCGCCCAAGCGCCTCCCCGCCCCTCAAGCTATCGCGTGTCCAAGGCGCCAAAGCCACTGCCCGCATTCGGTTCAGCGACAAAAATAGGGACACTTGGGCTGACTATCCCTGTATTCATCGAAACCTTTCTTTTTGAAACAACACCCACGACTTTTATATTTATCCCTTGGTCGTAATAATTGCTTCGCTGGCATATTCTCTGTGACTGTACGGTTTATCTCATCTACAAGCCTTTCTCAGCATCCGCCCTGCGTCTTCAGTAACCGCCGACGGCTCACATACAACATCATATATGCGCCGGTCATGTCAACGACAATGGTCATGACAATGGCAGCGCCCACTCTCTCTGCTGATTCTACGCCGTGCTGCCCGGGCTGTGGCTACTCATTACCTCTCGATCATAGCCAAGTTCAACTACTTGAGGCCCAGGCCCGTATCGAAGATCTCGAAAACCAGGTCCGTCTTCTTAACGAGAAGGCCACTGCCGCCGTCGATCGCTGGGCCGATTACGAAGATGAACTTGCCAATCTGCGCGCCCAGCTACCCTCGTCGCCAACTCAGAAGCAACTCCCTGCGACGCCTACAAACGCTCGCATGTCATTCCTACAAAGCGGCACCAGTCGGCTATCATCTTTCCTCTCCCCGCGCAAGTCACACGAACTTCCCCATATCGACACCAACCCCTCCCGGCCTTCCAACCAGCGTTCCATAAGCAGCCAATCGCACCGCCCACAACAGTTGCAACCCCCGCCATCTCCATCAGCCGAAGATCTTCTGGAGGCACTCAATCGAGAGCAATGCTTGCGCAAGGAAGCCGAAGGCAAGGTTGCCGCTACAAGCCAGGAGGTTGAGGAGCTTAGCGCTGCCCTCTTCGAGCAGGCAAATGAAATGGTCGCCGAAGAGAGGCGTGCACGGGCAAAGCTAGAACAGCGCGTGGATGAACTAGAGCGACGAGATCAAGAGAAACGAAGACGTCTCGATAAATTAGAAGGGGCCATGACGAGGATCGAGCGAGTAAGATTACTATTGGCAGAGGCGGAAGAGGATGTCGAGTCAAGCAAAAAGACTGTCAGAGAGATTGAGGAGCTAGAACGGCAGCAGGAAGAGGAAGAACGAAAAGAAAAGGAGCAATCAAAGCCGAAACAACCTCAGCAGGACAACCGTGATTCTGTTTACAGCGTGTATGTCGATGAGCATCCGGAAAGACGATCTCTGGAAGGGCACAGCAACAAAGAACAGTTGGATGAGAACAACTGAGGAGAAAGGTATACAACGACCTCCCGAGCTTAGATTGTTTATGCCCCTCGGTTAAGCAGGGCAGGATTCAAGGATGAAATAACTTATTAATGCATAATGAAGAACGATACATCTTGTGGGACCAACAGCCATGGAGTATGGAGTCGGCAAAAGCGCAAAATCAGGAATGGGGCTTTATGTGGCCCTGGGCGAAGAACGCAATAGAGTGTACGATGATGAGCATGTAATAGTATGAGCGGCCTAGGTACCTTTGACATGTAACATACGGTGTAATATGAGTACAGTCAGCTCACGGTCATGGTGCTCCTTACCTGTAGCCTCTCCCTATAAAATACAGAAGTGATTTATTACAAACTTTGGCAACTGCTGATTTTGGTTGCAATATGTCCAACGTTGCTCAGTAGTAAGAGCAAACATGTATAGGTACTTACTACCTAGGTAGGTGTTTAACGATGAGACAAACGTAGGAATTCTCGTAAATAATAAAGGTAGGAAACATCCCACTTGTTCAACGTTTCTCTTCCAAAACATAACTTCCAGATTACCATGATTGGTGTGCCGTCACCTATCAAATTCATGGTAATCTCTCAAGTTTGGTTGAAGACAGATGGAGATGAAGATATCATTTTGAAGAGGACTATGTACTAAGAAAGCCAGAAGATATTTCTGGAGTATGGATCAAAACCGTGAACTCCCCCAAGTTATCTTATCCAAACAGAGAGTAGAACTTTGGTGGCCTGATAGCGGACGTGATCAGGGCTTGAAGCTACGCCATTGCTTACAGCCAAGCTGAACTATTGCATCGTCGACAATAACCAAAACTCTACTCATAACACCCACGTACACATTACCGAGGATCGTTGCACCTGTGCCCTCTCATGACTAAGTATCGAATTATCCGCAAGCCACATCCCGATGAGAAAAATGCCACTCTCTTGACGCCGCTGTTGTAAAATGATCAAAGGTGATGCCCCCCTGTAACACCAAATGTTTTCTCTGGTAACAAGGACGCTTAAGCATGATATCGCTCGCATAAAGTTTTCCATGATAGAAGTCGCTTGATACCGCTTTAGATTCGGTTGTGCGCGCCAGGAGAGCCACTGCCATACGATGAGCGCCTGGCGGTCGAGGCAGGCATATGCGGAGGCGGCAGACTCGAAGGATCGTCAGCGAGGAGATCTTCGAGGAACGCACTAGGGGCGCGTTGGCTTGGTGGTCGATTGAGATTGAGGGTTGAGTTGCTGATATCCCTTCGGCCTTGGAATGAAGGTGAATCTGGAGGACTTGGATTCAAGGTATGTCGTGAAGGAGTGCCAAAGTGACCGCGTGAATCAGGGCGCAAGTTGGTCATGCTGATGTTATTCTCATGTTGGCCGCCAGGAGAGCTCGTGCCAGCCGCATAAAAGCCAGATGGTAGGAATGCAGAGCCACGATTGCCAGCGCCGTTGCCTGATGCTGCGGCAGTCGGGGAGAAAAACAGATTGGAGGCGCTAGGGGTTGACGATAGAACAGGTCCACGGGTGGTTCGTCGCACGCCGCGGCCAGCAGAGAGAGACATTGTCGATCCGGTATCAGTATATTTGTAGAAGGGTGCAGGGGGCGCAGGAAAGCCTGTCTTTGCGTTCTCGTCATGCTGGGCCTTGGCTGCTCGCTCAACAGACCTATGGAGGAGGATGCCAACGATAAGACGCCAGATTAGGATGGCGAGCCCAAGAGCGCCAAGGATAGCACCAACTGCAATAAACACGGTACCGTCAGGGGCACTCGAGTGCCGCATGAAAGGAGCATTGTTAGTAGGGGGAACAGAAGGAGCTGGATAAGTAGGAATTGGCTTGTATCTTGTCAAGGTAGGCATAGCTTCTTCCGTGCCAGAAGAGGCGATGGATGTGATCGTGGACTGAATGTCTTTGGTTTTGGTTGGACCCTCTCCTGTCGCGGTACTGGACTGATCCTCTTCCTCAGTAGACTTGGGCTCTTCTTTTTCCTCCGTTTTCGAAGGCTGCTCGTCTTTCGTTGACGAAGGCTTCGCGTTATCTTTCGTCTCAGTACTAGCTGGCTCAGCTTTGTTGTCGTCACTACTCTCTTTGGCAGGCTCAGCGGCTGTATTGGTGGGTTTATTGGCATCGCTATTCTTCGAATCGGTGGCCTCAGGAACAGCAGATGGGTCATTATTCTTGGGGTCATCCTTGGTATCTTGGGCCATAGCCAGGCCACCGTACAGTGAAACGGAGGCAAACACCGAGACCAATAGGTCAGGTCTCGGTAGGTAGTTGATCGGTCTCATGGTGAACTTGTCGTTTCAAACGGCTATCTCTAAGAATGGTTGTCCAAACAAAATACGTCCTTGAGATCGATCAAGTATTGTTGGAGAAGGATCTCTCGTGAGACAGGCCTTACAGACCACCGAGTGATTGGGTGAAATTTTGTTTTGCGATCAATCAAGGGCAGGTGAGATAAATTGCGTATATCAAGGGTGGTTAGGAATGTCAAAAGGGGAGGTCGAGCCTTGATTTAGCAGATGTGTGCTCCCGTTATGAAATAGCGCGTAGAAAAACAGGCGTGTTTCTTCGAGAACCCGGAAGTAGGAGGCGACTTATTGCTCGATAGTAATGTATACGTCCGAAGGGATATACCGCGTCTATTGTACTGGCAAGGGGGCGGGCGGAGTGTAGACAGGAAGCGAGAGATGGGTAATTAGTCAAGTTATCTGTGCCGGCCACCTGCAACTCGAACGAAGGAATACAACAAGGACTAAGAAAGAAATAAAGAATGTAATAACTGCATAGGTGAGCGAGTGAGTGTGCGTAACCAAGCGAGTGGGCGAGACGCACTACCAAAAATCGCGTTAGCAATTGTATGATAGAGTGAAGATCGGGTTGAAGCGATGGGACGGGGAAGGGACTGAAAAGACGGGGTCGCACGACAGAAGCGGGCAGGGACTGGGGCTTGCTGCACCTTCCTAATGCCTGCCTGTCAATGCGTGGGCCAGGTGTTTGCGAAGGGCAGGCCAGTAAAAAGGAGAATGGTGCACCTGATGTTTAAGATCGAATAGGTCTAGACCAGGTGTTGCTGGGAGGATCTTATTCGCCCATGTTCGATAGCGTCTGGCTGAAAAAACATTAGCAACACTGCAAATATCAGGAGAAACCGCGGTCTTTATTGAGAGAGTGGCTAATGCGGCAATTGTTTTGAATGTTCAGCGGCTATCAACACTCTGGATTCATTGGTGAAACTTGACAGACACGGCTCGTTGTCTCGCAGGTATGGTAGTCAGCTTTAAATACCCAGCGGCTGGCTGTTTTCTGTTTTGGCCCACGGGCATCGATGGCTCTTGGTATTATGCCTGAGAGCCTAGTCTCATACTGGTTGCTCCATGGAAAGCATGGTGTGTATATTCAAGTAAATACATGAGAGTTCAGTAGGTATCCAGTATCTGTTGTTGTCCGGCTACGAACGTAACAAGCATGATCGATTGTCAATGTCCTGTTACATTTGACGAATACTTGGTTGTATGCCCGATCCGCAACGGTTGTCGTGAAAGTGGCTTCCTGTCGCTACCCTTCTTGATGCATTATCTTGCAGATAGAGATATTGTATCCGAACCGTTGGACACCGTTGAAACGGCATGCAAAGTAAAATGTTTCAACGGCGAGGATGCTGTTCCCTACAATGTTCATCTGAATAGAGTTTTGCCTTGATCAATATCATATGCGCCACATCACCATATTTCGGTCCCTTACAGGCTTACATAGGCCCTGAATATCTATCAGGTACGAAGCGAAACTGGAGCTTACAAGACCTTGTGTTCGTAGGTACATGCCCTATCCACCATTGATACTTGCCACTATCCGCAGCTCAACTCCATTGTTTTCAGGGTCCTGCGTGAGCGGAGCGAGCATCGCACCGACCAGCGGGGTAATCAATGTGACATGGCGTCAGGGAGCAAGAAAACATCAGACCTGAATATAGATGTTAAAATAAACTCAGCAAAGGGTATCCTAGTTCTATACTAACTTTAGCTATATTTATGCTAAGTTATCTAAGTCTTTTTGTCACTTAGGATCAAGGTCCTGAGTTTTCTTTCCTCCCCTAGCATGGCTCTCTACAACGGGGATCTTTTGCGTCTCCGCGAGTGGATTCTTGTGTTTTGCAGTTTATGACATCCAGCCACGCGAAATGTCTCCACGACCACGACCCACTTCACGAAGTCGCACCTACTTCCGGACAGAGATGAATCACGTGATCTCAATCGGCGCTAAAGCGAGGCCGGTCCCGTCCACGCGTGAGCCTCGTCATTGTCAGCCTCCAGTCCCAAGCATCGTCAACACTATCATTCGTCAACGATCAGCGATCCTGCAACATCAGACAGCTGCACTACAAGAACCGAACCTTTCGCTACTTACATAATCTACAGCCATGGAGGAAGAGCGTCTTTGGAAGTTTCGACGACCCGAGTGGCTTAACACGGTCTGGGCACGAAATGCTGGTGTCTACAGCGCCGGAGCTATTGTACGTTAAATCTATAAAATTGTCCCCTGCCTGAGTATTTGGTGTTTCTTCTTCGTTGCATGACTCTCTCAACGCACCATGCGCGAATTCATGCGCCCGCTTTGTCAATAGTTTTGGTACTCACCACCTGGTGCGCTTTAGTTCTCCATCGCCTTTTACATCATGCTCGATTCCGCAGTTTGGTCCAAGTCATCGCGCAACGGCTCCGATATTCATGTCAAGTTTGTTGACTGGTTGCCCTTTATCTTCTCCAGCTTGGGCATGCTTATCATCAATTCAGTCGAAAAGCAACGCCTGAGCGCCGATTCATTCAGCTACAGCGGCAATGGGGTAGCGTGGAAGGCTCGGGTGGTCCTGTTCTTAGGTTTTGCTGCTCTCGCTGGTGGAATGGCCGGTGGTGTCACCGTCTTTGTTCTCAAGTTCGTTGTGCCCAGCGTCGCTATGCCTGCTCTAGGTATGGGAATTGAGAATGTGCTAAGTAACGCTCTTGTTGGCGTTAGGTAAGAAGAATATCATACCAGGAAATCGATTCTTTTCACTAATTCCGTACAGCTCCGTCGTCCTTTGGATCAGCCAGAACATGGAAGATGAGTACTCCTACAACCTCTCCCTGTAGGAACACCGCGAAACGACCAGAATAAACTTTCGAATTCGGGTGATGTTGGGGCGTATTGATGGGCTAGGCTGCATTCTTGGAGATAAGACAAGCTGTACGATTAAGAGATAGAGCTTACGGCCGGCATACTACACCAATGGCACATGGTCGCCCTACTGATGTTCCACATCTAGGAGCACATGGCAAATAGTACTGGCGACAACATGCCTGAACACAACTCGACTATCATCGGTACTTGTCGAGTATGTACCTTTTTCTGGAATAAGAATGGTTTAGATTTTACGTTTGTGAGGACGGAGTTAGGGTGGCTATTATACGTTGAATGCAATCCCGCCCATTGAGCTTGGGGACAGCGAATGTCCAGAAGCATGAGACTACGTGAATATGAGCATATACCTAAAGTGAGGAGCTTATTGATTGCCTACTACCTTACCTAGGAGTTGTGCCAGTGATACTGACCTCTTTACATGTTTATTAGAGGTAGGCACACGTGCTTGTGCAACTACCCTGGCCAGATAGGCTGAAGAGAAGAGAACGATGGAGTACTCCGTCAGCCGAACATGAAGCAGCTAAGATGACTAGACGAAGACACCCCGGGACACCCCACAGAAAGTCAACAGAAGGTGACATAACATCTGCCTTTACATAACCAATTTTTGATCACCTTCAACTTCTTGGATAGTTACATTTCTTTCATATCACAACGACCAACGAAATTGAAGATTTCGCGATGGCAGATCGAACACGGCCAACAACAAATGGCACGGGGGTTCCCCGCTCTCGCAACGGCGCCTCTTCAGCAGGCGTTCGTCGTAATCTATTCCAAAGCCAGTTGACCCGGCGACCTACCGCTGGATCGACTTCTACGTCCGCCGAAACACTGCATTCAGACGTTGATATTTTATCTGATACATCTGAGATCGTAGTTCGCGATAAGCACGGGGAAATTGAGCTCGGGGACCCTCCGACACCGATGATGGAAGACGAGGATGAGTTACCCCTAGACCATAGGCAAGAGTGTGAGAGTAAGACATGTGCAGGACTAGAGATCTACCCATGCTAAAGTGCAAGTAGAAGAAAGACAGCGTCTGGCAGAAGCAGTTAAACATCACCAGATGCATCATCATGCTATGACGGAACAGCCTGAAGGTGCGACATGGTGTTGTCTTTGTTATTCCCTCCTTATTAACGCCGCACCAGAACTTCTTGAAGCTGTGAGAACAAGTCTACGAGCAAAAGTGGCAGCCCTTGCCGAAGATAATTGGATGTTTGAACCAGAAGAACAGCCCCGTGGTTAGCCCAGTCTTTTATTTACCTTACAACGCCTGCTGTCTATGTTTTTCTCAAGGCAATATGGTATACCAGCATCCAACCCCCCAGATCAAATTATCTAGTCCAGACCTTCCGCTGCGGGGGCATCTTGCCGTTGCGTAACCTGCTTACGCTTTGGCTTTTCTGGTTGGCCACCACCGCCAAAGAAACCGCTCATCATATCCATAAGGGGGTTGCTTTGTCGAGGCTTGGACAGGCCGAAGTACATCTCTCCAACCATCTCAAGCGCCTCGGCCCATGATCCCGCCTCGTTGATTTGTGTGGCATACTTGGACACCAAAGCACGGTAGAGTTCGGGTGCGCCGCGTTGGATAGCAAGAAGGAGAAAGCCAAGAAAGTTGAGTAGAGGCAGGCTTGGGAAGATGCGGATGTCACCAGCGGAGCTCGATACGTCTTGGACACCAAGGTTTGGGTTATCGTTGGAGAGGGAGCTGGTGAAGAGGCGGTAGCAGGTATTGGCAGCGCGAACATTGCCAACGAGGAGATATGGGAGAACTGCGCGGCCGGCGAAGAGAGCCGCTTGATGGGGCTCGCTCTCCTTGTACCAATTATATTCCATCTTTGTCAGAATCTCGGGCGAGTCCTTGGTCCCCAATATCAGATGTTTCTCGGCCTCGTATGTATCGTGCTCCTCGGCATATAGTGAGCCAGCGACATGGTGAAGCTCAGGATCTCCAGCTGGATATTCGCCAAATTTTGCTGACCAACTTTCCCCAATAATGTCAGTATGCTTGTTCGCGATAGCTCGTCAAGACAACGATGTAGCACTTACGCTATGATTTCGCCGATGAACTTCTTCCTCGTAGGCTCGCCAGCCTCGAATAGTCGTAGACAAGTCAATAGTCTACCCTTGGCGGTAGCATCAGGTTTGAGTTCTGCCTGCTTGTAGACGTCAACCAGCATAGCACACAGATCTCCTCCACTACCACCCTGCCCCGCGCGCAGCAAAGCTTGGGATACATTGGAGAGAATATC
This sequence comes from Fusarium udum, assembly GCA_013186905.1. Classification (NCBI taxonomy): domain Eukaryota; kingdom Fungi; phylum Ascomycota; class Sordariomycetes; order Hypocreales; family Nectriaceae; genus Fusarium; species Fusarium udum. Next base: position 18,423 of record JAAQPG010000313.1, on the reverse strand, counting down.
GATCGCGGCCGGCCAGTTGGAAGTCTTGATGTAACGAGATGCCGCGACACGGGTCTGCTGTTGAGCTTCGTAGTAATCGCCCTCTTCGATCTTGGCCTGTAGCCGGGCAACTATGCGGTCAACCTTGCTGGCCATGGTAGGCGTTTGTAGGATGAGTGACTTGAGGAAAGGTTCGCTGATCGGCAGCGATGTGGCCAGAAGAAATATACTATGTAGTGACGTAGAATACCTAACGATATTGAGGCGAGGTGTTGCAGCTCAGGTGGGCGACTGTTGGTGGAGGGGTTCAGGTTGGCCATGACCAGTACGGAGTACGTACCCGAAGCTTCAAGCTGGGCTCCGTCAGAAACAGTGGTCCACAGGAAAGGTCCGCTTTCGTAATAGCTGAGGTCCCTCCATGGACTAACTTTTCTCTCCTTGCCTTGACGTGAGAACCACACGAACCTCGCTCTTGGAATCTACTGGTAAGCTCTACCCTGGGCCAGCTTTATACTGCCAGAGCTGTACCACTTCAGGACGTATCGTCTACTGAAATTGTATCAACTTCCCAGACGTGGACAGCGTAAGTCCCAGCCCGCCTTTGCCCTCTTTGGCGCCGTGTCAACATCCAGTACCGGTATGCCAAATCTTGGGCTGTTGTGCTGTACCTCATCCATCCTGCGTATAGTAGCTAATTAAATTATATATCGAACTTGCATGCAAACATGGTACTTTGAGCTTCGATCCATATTGATTATGCTGGGCCAAAGTCAGCGTCGTGGCGGAAGAGAGTTAAAACTAATGCAGTAAGGTTCGTTTGTGCCCCACAAGACGATCTTAAGCAAGTCATAGGCGGATCCTATCAGCTTCGACTGATATAAGAAGCTCGCAATCACCTGTTTGCTTCGTCTCAACTCTCCAACATCGGTAGGCAGATAGCAATTTCTCGTTACACAGAATGCAGCTCAGCATCCATTTCCTACATAGACTATCAACTCTTGCGACTATTAACAAAAGAAGCGTGATTAGTTTAGTGGTAAAATCCTCCTCTCCCATGGGAGGGTCCCGAGTTCGATTCTCGGATCACGCATTATCTTTTACGTCTTGCGGGTTTACATCCTTTTTGACCCTTGAATAATGTTATACATGGCATTAGTGCTTAATTTAGTACTGTACTTGATCAAAATGTAGGTGGTTTACTTGTGTTGTTGTGTTTTATCTTCTGCTATAGGTATACTGCCTTAAGACTAGTAAACATATAGAGAATGAAATAGAAGAGAGTGTTTGCTTTAGTTATTAATAATTAATATCTTATTAAAGGACTCCATTTCGTTTGATTATAAACTGTCAATTAACTAACTACCTGCTAACATATCGATGGGCAAGGATATATATATAATACATATAGGTACCTACAGAGTAGTTCTGGATGTTTTAGCTTTCCAGTAGTTCCCTCCGGGGCTTCTACCCGAACCGATAGCAGTCCGGCGTCTCCCCGCCGGGACCCCCATTTCCCGCACGTTGTTACATGGAAATCAACATGCCGAAGCCGGCCTTATTAATACTTATTCATTCAATGTCGCTAGGCTTAAGTCCGCCATTTATAAAGAGCTCAAGGCCTCGATCTCTTGGTTTCTGTCTTCATTTGTTTTGATCTTAAGTACTTCACCAACCACATCATACGCAGTAGATATCATGGCCTCATCTGCCCTCCAGCGTAAGCAGATCATCTTAAGTTCGTTAAAGCATCACCCTAACAACTCTTGTAGGTCTCGTACGCTTTGTGCCAAGATCTAGTCCTTCCAAGATTCTTATCGGCCAGCCAGCAGACAAGGATATTGATGTTGGTGCTGCCTTACGCAAGGGTCAAGAGGTTGCTGTCAATGTTTGGTCGGGTTCATCAGTCCTATCCCCAGGATCCTCAACTGGTATTACCGAAACCATTGACCGCGTCCTGTCCCCTCTTGCCCAAAATGAGATCGGTACTATTCGGTGTGTCGGTTTGAATGTACGTCAAGCTATCTTACTGCTGGAAATCGCAGGATCTGACACACATTAGTACAGAAAGCACGCTGCGGAGTGTGGACTTGATCCCCCAGCAATCCCGGTCATCTTCATGTAAGTCTGGCTGATCAGTAACACAAGACTAGGCTTTGAGTTGACCTGTAGATAGGAAACCAGCGACAACGATCGTGGATCCTTGGCCAGCTCGTGGAACCATTCCCAAGCTGAGCCAGGTGGACGAGTCTGGTGATTACGAGGCAGAATTGGCTGTGGTAATTGGTAAGACGGCTAAGAACGTCAGCGAGGCCGAAGCTTTGGATTACGTTCTTGGATACACTGCCGCCAACGATGTTTCCAGCCGTACTCAACAGCTAAACCAGTCTCAATGGTCCTTCTCAAAGAGCTTTGATGGGGCTTGTCCATTAGGTAAGTTCATCTCAAGTTATGGTTGATTGAGCTAACAATTCCCCTATATAGGCCCAACACTGGTTCTCAAATCTCTTATTACAGATCCTACCAAGCTTCACATGCGAGGGTTGAAGAACGGCGAAGTGTATCAGGAGAGCGGCACTGAGTAAGCAGTACCATGCACAGTTATGCGAACTTCTCCACTGACTTCACTCAGCGACCTCATCTTTTCTGTTCCTAAGATTATCAGCTGGCTGTCTCAAGGCACTACACTTCCTCCGGGAACTGTCATTGTCACTGGCACTCCCGCAGGTGTTGGAATGGGTCGAACCCCCAAGGATGCGCTCCGGCACGGCGATGAATTTGCGGTTGAGATTCTGCCTCATATTGGAACACTCACCAACATTTTTGAGAATGAGAAGAGTGGCTTCACGACCAAGTTGTAAACACGCAACAGGTCAGATAACTGTACATATGACTCTCTGGGTAAGGCTTAGTTCAATGAATGAAATCGCAATATGAGTTCATGAATGATGTCTCGTGGGAATTACTGAACTATTCAAAATAACGAATACTGGCAACTGGCTTGATCAAGAAGAGCCAAGACACGTCGGCGTGAGAATCACGTAATGTGCTGTCTCACTACCTGTATGCGCACCGTTCCGATTCTGTCTCTATTGTAAACCACTCTCATTTGTCTGTCATACTATGGTTGCGCCTAACCCGGAGAATTCGTCTGACTGTTCAAAATAAACACCACAATTATTCTCCTGCAACCATTGTCATCCATTACGTTTCATCAAGAATACTAGAAGAATGTCGGCTCATGTTACTGCACCTCAGACGATGAAGGCATTAAGACTGGTTGAGGTAAAGTTGTCTACCTAGATCTTGTGCTTTTTGCACTCGTTGACGTATTTAGTTCCACAAGAACTACACCCTTTTCCATGCTGTCCCAGTGCCAAAGCCGAAGCTCGATGAAGTTCTTATCCGTGTAAGCCGCTGGTTTCTGTCACACCGATCTCATAGTTTATCATAGCATAACCCGGGTATCATTACCTTTCATCGGCTCTCACGAACCAGCCGGAACAATAGTAGCTCTTGGCTCTGATGTACCCGGGATATGGCATATAGGGGATCGTGTTGGAGTTACAAACTCTATTGATCCTTGCCAGAGCTGTAACGGCTGCAAATGGGCTATGCAGAGTCTTGGATCGCTCGATCCACGTTTCTGTGATAATAGGACTATGTGTGGCATGCCTTTAACCAAGCAGATATAACAAAGGGCGAGTCCATTGGTATCATCGGTATAGGTGGCCTTGGGATCTTGGGTCCCAATTCGCAAAGGCTCGAGGCTATAGGGTGATAGCTATTGAAAACCATGAGGCTGGTTTGAGGCTCGCTTCTGGAGTTCCATCTCACCTCCAACCGGATCTCATACTCAAGCCTGATGTCCCAGAAACTATTCAGAAGATCCCTGATTTTACTGACGGAATTGGTCTCAAAGTTACCATTGTATGCACCAGCGAAGATGCTGCCAATGACTGGGCTGCTCAACGTTTGCAGCCAAGAGGAGTATTAGTCGCTGCTGGCTTTCCTGAGTATGGTCTTAAATTCGACCTTATGAATCTCATCCCGAGAGAGGTTTTCGTCAAGGGAACAGTCCATGGTAGCATGGATGAGACTCGAGAGATGATAGAATCTGTAGTTCAGCACGGAATACGCAGTCATTTGACTTTGCTCACGATGGAGGAGGCAGAAGATATCGCGGCCAAGTCAGAAGCTCACACTTTCATGGGCCGCCCTGTTGTCAAGATTGGAATGCACTTAATGGATTTGGCATGTGATGTTTGTCAATTCCTCTGCGGGTCGATTGCGGCTGCAGAAGCATGAGAAATGCTCTGTTCTCAAGAATATCTGCCTCCGCATGTTGGCATGAGACAACCGTGCAGTTTCGAGCTTTTCGAGCATCCAGTTTGGTATCTCAACAGCGATCTTCTGGAATCACTGGCCAGGTGGTGCATTTAAATCATTAGTTTGTTATTGAGGAGCTTTCTGACTCCCGCTGCGAACTCTCACAAGAATATCAACATGGGGTTTCTAGTAGGCCATATTCCATGTTCATTGAACACAGTGTCTCCCGGCCGAATAGCAAGGCTTACATAGCTTGAACCCTTCCTGTATCACGAACATGCTTGTCCAAAATGTCTACCTTCATTATTCAGCCCCGAATCACAAGTTCCAGGCATTGCCTGACGGTCGTCGTCCCTTCTCGTATAACCACTTGCTGTTCAATCCGACACTTGTTCGCTTGCCTCCAGCGGAACCGGGAGAGGTAGGATCTGAGAAGAGGTTGGAGGAAGAGCTAGCTGCAAATGGGCTTGTTGATCCAAAAGAAGACCTTCTTCCATTGCCGAAACTGTTGATGCTCTTCTGGAAAAGAGGGCTGCCCAACGGTGAGCCAGCCGCTCCCTGGACAAGAGGACTTCCTCGCCCAGAAAGAGGTGAACTGCCATAGCTTCCTCGGCTTCCAACAGAGCCACCTATGGAAGGTGTGCGTGAGTATCGAGGAGGTGTGCTGAACTTCGCATCGGGGGTCGGGGCGGCCGAGGAGGGGTCCAGGCCCAGCAGCTTGCGCTGAGCAGGCGTCAGAGGGATGTCAGAGAGATCGTCTTTCGGTCGAATCAAGGGCAGACACGCGATGCCAATGTTGATAAATGGTACGAGGTTGAGAACGAACCATGCCCAGCTCAAGTATATCCTAAAAGAGCTAGGAACACTAATGACTGGAGTTAACGGCTGGTCAGTCGCAAAAGACGTTGGCGAAAACTCACACCTGAGAGCCAATGTTGGACTGGAACAAGAACTGCGCAAACCAGAATCCTAGCAGCGCAATGACACTATGGGCAATCTGGCGCACATTCTTCTCCGAGAAGGTCGTCGCATTACGACGCTTGGCGATCTCGTTGAGTCGTGGGTGACGCCAAGTACCTGGGCTGTCGGTCACTGGAGGACCGCCAATGGTAGTCGTTCTGACGGGAGTGGCCATGTTGGATGCCTGGAGTTTGAAAGACGTGGACCGCTACAGATAATAGTGATTCTGAACTTGGTTATGTTGTTTGTTGAATGTCCTTCAGTCTCTTGAACGCTCTGCAAGACTGGCTAGTTCTCTGCGATGTCTCGAGACTTTTAAGAAAGAGGCTTTCCCGTTGTCAATATCCCTGTTGGTTAGTATGTATATCGTCCTGGCCGAAGCCGTGGTGAGCTTGGTTGCTCCCTTTGGTATGATTGTTGATATAAAGAGATGAGGGAGTACAATCCCCTGCTAGAAAACACAATGCCTAGGCCGCTGCTACAGCTTATTAGCTCGGGTCGTTGCAGCGCGACCAGCACGGACCATGCTTAAGGTACAGGAAACAACGCCACAATATTACTCCAAAGCCACAGCTCTTTCAGCCTCCTTGCTCCACCGAACACCTCCCTGCTTGTCCTAAAGTACAGAGTCCCTAGTCGTGAATCAGGTACGACGGGCTCCTAGACTGTGGTAATGTACCGGGACGCGCTCAGCAACTTTCCCCGGCTCGTGGGCGTCTCTGCTGCCCCAGGCAAACTAACGCAAGACAAGGAAAAGGCTGAGGAGAGGAACTGGCAACTTCGCTTCTTACTTCCGTTCCCATCTCCATTTCTTCCCAACCTAAAGTATCAACAAACTCCAGAACCTTGACTCGTTCTATTTATTTCTAAAACACCAACACTGATACTATCAATCGCTGTCGCATACGCAACCCGCAAACAATCTGCGCGCAATCTGGTCCTCGACGCAGTCATCATCAATCAATCCCCACCTCCATCTCCCTGCCAAACATTGATAGTCCGGCCGAATTGTCGTTTCGCGATGCGCCGTTGATCAATCCAGACGATTTGAACTTGGACCTCTATTTCTCGCGACCCCGTGCGAATACCCTCGTTTTTGTTAAAAGCCACAACCACCTACAATGGCGTCTCCTGCCTCTCTTGCCGCCACGTCTGAGGTTGATCCTCCCAGCTCACCCGGCCAGCCCGAAGCCAAGTCCTTTGTCTCACGAGCCATGACTGAGGACGACGATACTCAGATGGCCAATGCCACTCCCGATCCTCAAGAAAAATCGTCGCGAGGTAAAACAAAATCATCACAAAATAAGGACGCCGCAAATCAACCGACGATTGGCAAGATACGCCATCTAAAGAAGGAAGATGGTGAGCCTCTCTGGAGAGAAGACATTCAATACGACTTCCTCAAGGCCGTGTTCGATAATGAACAGTGTGTTTTTACCAATTCATATGAACCCAAACGACTCCAGCGCCAATGCTTTGCCGACCTGTATATCGATACAATGTCCCGCAGCTCAAAGACTAGCAAGGTGCTTCGCGATAAGCTGCTAAGTGATAGAGAAGCCGCAAAAGGGATGGCTATGGTGTGTCTTCTTGTCAACATGGGCCGAATGAATACCACTCTGAATTGTAAGATCAATCTCCTCGCCCTTGAAAACACTGCTTACAATTCCAGTCTTTCCTGAGATGAGAGCCCAGCTCCGTACATATCATGCCATCCCATCACTTCAAGCTCGCCAGGATCCTCATGCCTACAAGCAGCTTCAGGATGCACCTCGTCTTAAGTCTATTCTCAAAGGTGGTGCAGAAGATCGAGAGGAACCCAATTCTCTCGATAAAATTAAGCAGTTGGACACTCCTCGCACAAACCCTGTCAACCTTATATTTGTCATGTGCAACACAGCTCAGAAAATCGCCGAGCTTCACTTTCCTCGCCACCGCGAACTCCATGACCTGATCATGAGGACTGAATACACGAGCAAGTCGAGAGCGAATGCATTCCTCTGGCTTATGTGGTTCTATCTTGAATCTGATTTTACGGAAGAAGGCTGCGAGGAGAACCCTTTCGGGCCTGGGGTCGACTACGGGCTAGATGTTGCAAATCAGGGCGTACCTGAGCTCGTGGAGATGACCCCAGAAGAGAAGGCAAAAGAGAACGTAGACACTGAAGAAGAGATTGAGTTTGGACGCTCCAAGCAAAAGATGAGGGCGAAGATTCTTGAAATGGACCAGGCTCTCCTCAATGAAAGAGACACCAAGAGAAGCAAAATGCGACCATCTTTTGCTGATGAGGGTCCAGCCATCCTCCCCCGCATCAGGCCCTCTAAACATGAGTCTGACATGGATAGCACACGGTCAACACCTCCGCCTCGGGGGCTTGGTCGCGGTCTTGCATCTAATCGCAGAGGTGCACCCCTCAAGTATCAGATCTTCGAGGGCTCATCTCCGGCACATACTGTCAATGAGGGAGTTGTTGCAAGAAAGCCCCGTCCCCCAACAGCCCATCAACTCGCTGTTGAGCGAAACAGGAGCCAGAGGGTCGAGTACATCCTTGACCGTGGTCTTCGCCGCCAACACCATAAGAGCCGAAAACTTAGACGACAAGATGGTGCTGTGTTTAGAGCCTATCAAAGACTACAGGTTCAAGAAGATCCCTTCGAAGACAGTGATGATGAAACCTCGACTCCTCGGAACCTAACATATGGGGATAAGACTCCAGGGCCATTCAGAGAGAAGGGTGTGGGTGGTCTTTGTCTTCTGACGAAGGAGAAGGATGACTTTGGCGAAGAAGTCAGTGCCTACGCCGGGGCGTTGAGACGGGCGACAAGACGTCTAGCTCGTTGGGGGCCACGATCATCGGAACTTGGTGTCATTGCCCCAGTCAAACGACCCAGACCAAAGAAACCGGAAGAGGACGATGGAGATCTTGATTTGGATGACGAAATGGATAAGCAGAACGGTGATGCTAACGGCGATGTTACACTTGGGGATGTCACAGTGGGAGACATGACGGCCGGCGATATTACCATGGGAGACGTCACAATGGATGATGCCGAGATTGAAGATCAGACAGTTCTTCACGACGACGAAGACGTAGATGATGCCGATAGAACAGAGGTCATGGGAGATTCAGACGTGGATTAGGAACCAACCAGAAGAAGACGGCATGTGTAACTCTACTTGGAAGGCATGAAGGAATGTTTAGCGATTCACAGAAGCCATCGCGGCGGGATTGGGATTGGAGTTGGTTTTCTTTGCTATTTCTCCCCTAGTTTTAAGGTGTAATTGTACGGCGTTGAAAGAACCAAGCATACACAGAGGTTGCGGTGAGGAACAATGGGGAAAAGCAATGCTATTTTCTTTAATGGTTTGCAAAGATAGCCAATAGATTCATATATTTGACGAGACTCCAGATATTTATAATCGCGAATACAAATACGAAAACGAGGCTATGAGCTGGCAGACTGATTTCACATGGCTACTAGAAAATTGCGGTCGGAAACGCGATGCGGAACGGTGAAGATGTTGATGGGCTAATCCCGGGGCCGGGCGGCTCCAGGGTCCAGCTACAAACGGCTTATTAAGTTAATTTCCGGGGCTCAACATAAATTGTGAACTAATAGCCCCCTTCTTCACGCGATTGATTTACGACGACTTGTTCCTTTGAACTTGTTCAACTTGGTCGGTCAACGCAATGGCAAAGAACAAGTCAAAGTCAAAGTCCTCTGCGACCGCCGCGCCGCAGGCCAGCGGCCTCAACAAGCTCCTCCTAGTTCTCGGTCTCCTCACAGCTCTCCTAAGCTCTGTCGTCTACTTTGTCGAGCAGAACCTGAACCAGTTCTACATCTTCGACCTCGACCACCTCGACGATCTTTCTAAGCGAGCCATCGCTAAGCACGGAGAGGACACCCGATCGGTTGTGCAGTACATCGTTACGGAGCTTAACGAGAAGGTTCCCGAGCACATCAACCTCAAGGAGGAATGGGTCTTTAACAACGCTGGCGGTGCTATGGGTGCCATGTACATCATCCACGCCAGTGTTACCGAGTACCTCATCATCTTTGGTATGTTTGTCTGCTGCAATTGCATATCAATGGCTAACAATTCTGTCAAACAGGCACTGCCATTGGTACCGAGGGCCACACTGGTCGCCACACCGCCGACGACTACTTCCACATCCTTTCTGGAACTCAGCTGGCTTACGTCCCTGGTGAGTACAAGGCCGAGGTGTATCCTGCCGGTAGCATCCACCACCTTCGCCGCGGCGATGTCAAGCAGTACAAGATGCCCGAGGGCTGCTTTGCGCTCGAGTACGCTCGAGGCTGGATCCCTCCCATGCTCTTCTTTGGCTTTGCCGATGGCCTTTCCAGCACTCTCGACTTCCCTACACTCTGGGATACCACTCGCATCACTGGTCGCGAGATGATCAACAACTTGCTCAAGGGCAAGCTGTAAGCAAATGCTTAGGTCCTGTGAAAAGGGAATGACCTTCAGATCGTAGGGAATTGTGTGTTTACCACTTTGGGAGCTTAAAAAAATGCAACAGACTTGGATATTCAAAAAAGGCTTTTATCATGGCTGTATCATTAGACTTTCTCCTCGGAAAGATACCAGTTAGAGTGGATTCATGTTAGAATCCTAAAATTGTTTCAAACATCAGCCTCGATTATGCGGCCAACAGTGCTGTGCAAGTGTTCTGCATGACGTCTGCAAAACTTATCATTCGTTCTGGATGTTCTCTGAGAATGACATCAATATATGATTATGCGTACCCCAGAAACAGAAGCTTTCATCAGCGAACGGTAGGTTAAGAAGATCGACTGGCTGAGGCCGAGCCTTCAAAAAAATCCCTTTCACGACCTAGAGAATGTTAGGAAGAAGACCTTCTCGATGTTTAAGGTTTCAAGTCGTTGAATGGGTTGCTGGATCCCTGGGACCATAGCCATGGGTAAGATAAGATTGTTGGCTAGGTATGTCGCTCAGGCTTGCCTATTGTTTGGTATTATCAAAAGACACCCGTTATGAGTAGAGTGTCGACTTCTTTGTCAACTGGTATCTCGCTGTGAAATGCGGCATGTCCACTGAAGGCTGCCAACAAATTGGTGTAGTCTAGTGGCCCATTATTCGTTGTTGTATTTCTCTTTGGGGGTACGAACTCTTCTTCTTTTTCGTTGTTTACCGTATGAAGTCGTTTTCTGGGCCATTGAAGAGTCAGTCGATCGGTAACCCCATCAAGTTCATAGTGTCATCCCAGGTAAAACAGCCTGCGTCAAGAGAACTTGGATGCAAGAAGTGATCACTTGACTCATTGCCAGTGTTTTTCCAAACATGCTGGCTCTGTACCGATACATAGATGTACACTTTGTGCCATATCTCATCTTGCCTTGGCCTGGTATTGTAGCTGAAGAAGAGCCTTCTAGTAACACCATGAGTCTGGGGCTTGCTATTCGGTAATGCGAATTGTGTTATTGCAATACTTGCTGTTTGTCCCTAAGTCCAAACTTTGCGATGGCATTTTGACTATATCTAAAGTTAGACTTATCGGTTCCCAGCGAAAGAGAAGAGAAACAGAAAACAATTTACAGCGAGACTTCGACACAAAGATCATGTCATTGATGCAAAACAACGTGTCGATTTATAATGGTATAAACGCAAGATCCCTGGAGAATGTTAATAGTCTTCGAAGCATGAAGTATTGGGTAAATCAGACGTCTTTGGACACAAACAGCTCGAGGAAACGGTAGGCAGCCACCGTGTGCTGGAAGCTTGAAACCACTGATTTCACGGGATCATTCTTCAAGGGGTATACCGGGCACCATACATAAGAGATGTACCATCTAGTACATTCACTTTTGGCTGCCTTACTGGACCTGGCATTATGCGGCTGTTTGGGGTTCATGATACTTGTCATAATTCGAGAGTGATGCACCTGCGACGAAGCTGCCAGAACCAACCGCTGTTGCGTTATAACATCATCAGGCTGTTGATGCATCAATTATCCGATGATATCCGCTTGTCTATAATTTCTCTATCACAGCTGCCATATTAAGTAAATTACATTTGCTGACAAAGTTCTAATCCAGGCTGTCTCTCTGGTCATGTTGTCAGAAGCGGCGACTTGGCAATCATAAACTTCTGTATGGGTGAGTTTACTGACCCTGTCCAATCGAATTGCTGCGGATCATTGCTCGTTGAAAGAAGCTTAAATTAAGCTGCATTCAAGGATTGCTGTTGCGGGGCGATTAGGCGGGAATAGGAAGGTGGCAGTCTACAGAACAGAAGAGAGAAGTGGATGGTCTCGTGTGGTGGTCTGGTAGATAATACGGTAGATGTTCTTGGTGAAGGGCACAAGAATGCTATTGCATATATCAAGGGATGTACTCCGTATCGATTCAGCAATACTGGCCTAGGCACAGTGGTACTTCGAGCTTCCGAAGAAGATTCTGTTACCACCTGGTAGCATGAAGCCGAAAAGGACCATCGACTAGTAAATCATTCGGGTATAAGTCTTAGTACAGCACTATGCCCTGGACCAATTTTCGTATCCCATTGGTACGAACCCTTATCATGGCCGACCAGACAACCTTAAACCGACTGCAACACGAAAATCCAATGCCATCCCCCTACTTATCTATTCCCCATTTATCATGCCCAGACTTACAAAAGTTCTTAACGTTCCATGGATCTTCTTATGCCAAGATCGAGCAACAACCACCAGCACCTAGCACCCCCAGTGTCTGTCTTGGCATCCTCGTTATCACGGGACAGCTGCAGACTGGCTAATCAGGAACGTTTTGACTGCTTCAGATGCATCCTGAGTTTAGCTCCGTAACCTTTGTGTCGCATTGTCGGAGTCATATCCTAACTTGGATTCTACAGATAAGGACTATACGGTTTGTCAAGTCGAAGTCATCAATACCTCGAGACTCTGGCTCTTATCACAAAGACTCTCACGACCAGAGGTGAAGGTCGCACGACTCTTCGTGAATTCATTGATGCAACATGGCAACTGTAGAGCTTCAAAATGTTAGCCTATGTCCATATCTAGGTGGCGTCCTCAAGTCTCACACAGACCATATCGCCCAGATGCAGAAATAAATTTCCCGAACATTGGCTAACATTGGCAAGCTAAAGGACGCTACTAAGAACTTTTTGGTTCTTGCCAAGTAAATGTGAGACTAGTATACTGCAAAAGTTCAACCTCATCCCAACACGGAGCGTTTAGATTGTATATACAGTGGTATAAGATGCCCAACCAACAGTATGCACATCACTTCCTTGATGACCGTGAAATCCTGTCTCGACTATCAAACTTCATGAGATATCTTGGCAGGATGAGAAGGAATCCACCCTTGTCGTGAGGCTACTGGTATCAAGCCTTTTATAGTAGGTAGCAATTATGACCTTCTTCTTTCACTGCATCCTTGCAGTTGATACGTCCTCCTGACTTTCAAGATGCGTTTTCTCGTCAGATCTGGCGTCTTGGCTTTGTCCAATTGCCTCCCTCTGGCTTCTTATTCGATGCCGATCGTACTCGGTGCTATCCGGTGTACAAGGTCCATTATGGTAGCATTGTCCGACACTCCCAAAGATATAAAACGTCACCCCCCGTGGCGGTATTCTCTGGCTCGTATCTGGCAGAGTACTGTTGTATCGACCTGTATCTTGTCTCATTCTTGCGGCCCCAAAGATCCGCACGCATACGACCATGGCGCCTGCAGGAGACAGTCTCGCCGAGCCCATAACTGTGGCCGGTCTCCGAGCTGAAGTCCTTGACGAGAAGCGAGCTTCTATCTCTGCCGAGAAGAGGGCCTCTATCGCCACCGACCCTCGTCCAGCCACTGCAGATGCGGGAGCTGTTGCCCCCGCTGGTGGTGTCACACCAGATGGTCAGTTCCCGACTGCTGAGGAACTAGACACTCTGCGCCGAGTCCCGAACAAGATCCCCCTGAAGCTGTTCAGTATCGCCTTTGTGGAGATGGCAGAACGCTTCTCATACTATGGCTCGACCGTTGTTTGTAAGTTTCACTCAGTCTCGACAACATAAGTTCAGTCATATTAACTCGGAAAGTCACCAACTTCATTCAGCATAAGCTCCCCGATGGCTCTACCACTGGAGCCGACCCTAAACAGCCTGGCGCTCTCGATATGGGGCAGCGCGCCTCGACCGGAATCACCACCTTCAACCAGTTCTGGCAATACTTTATGCCCCTTCTCGGTGCCTATATTGCTGACCAGTACTGGGGCCGTTATAAGACCATTAGCTGGGCTCTCGGAATCGACATTATCGGCCACATCATATTAATTATGAGTGCAATCCCCCCAGTTATTTCCAACCAAGGTGGCGCCCTTGCCGCCATGATCATCGCTATCATTGTTATTGGTTTCGGCACTGGTGGATTTAAACCTAATGTCAATCCTCTCATTGTTGAGCAGCTCGGCGAGCAGTATATGCATGTCAAGACTCTCAAATCTGGCGAACGCGTTGTCGTCGACCCGGCTGTGACAATCGAAAGGGTTTACATGTGTAAGTATCCTCGAGATGATCAATACTTCGCAACTAACACGATCCAAAGGGTTCTATTGGGCAATTAACATAGGGGCTTTAGTCGGACAGGTTACTGTAAGTGTTTTATAGAAAGTGGATGTTGGTTTGTGCAGAAAAGTATTCAGGGGTGGTGAGGGCGCAACCACCATGCCACCTCGGAATAGCTTCACTCAACACCCCAAACCCCGACTCCTATTCCTATCGTAAACGACGAGTCTAATCAACCAATAGATGGTCTTCGCCGAGAAATATGTCGGATTTTGGTTGTCTTATACGCTCCCAACCTTCATGCTCTGTTTGTGTCCGCTCGTGATGTGGTTAAATCGCCACAATTATGAGCGGCGCCCCCCTGCAGGATCTGTTCTTGAACCCGCTCTGAAGACTTGGTTTCTGGCCCAGAAGGGTTGCTGGAGCATCAATCCGTTTGCAACCTGGAAGAACCTTCACCGAGATGACTTTTGGGAGAGAGTTAAGCCATCAAACTTCAGCCATGAAAACCGTCCCAAGTGGATGACTTTTGACGACGCCTGGGTCGATGAGCTCAGCCGAGGTTTCAATGCATGTGCTGTCTTCTGCTGGTACCCTATTTTCTGGCTCTGCTATAATCAGAGTAAGTGTTATTACATTGAGATGAATTGTGTGAAGACTAACTAAGGTATCTAGTCAACAATAACCTCATCTCCCAGGCTGCCGTGATGCAGCGCCACGGCGTTCCCAACGACATTCTTTCCAATCTCAACCCCTTCGCTCTCTTGATCTTCATTCCCCTTAACGATTTCTTCATCTATCCTGCTCTCAGAAAGGCTGGTATTCGCTTCACCCCTATCAAGAAGATCACAGCCGGTTTCTTTACCGGAGCCGCTGCTATGGTATGGGCAGCTGTTGTCCAGCACTACATATACCAGAAATCCGAGTGTGGCATGTATGCTTCAGGCGAAATCTGGAGTGAGGCAGAAGGTAAAATGGTCGACTGTGCAGAAGCCCCAATTAACGTCTGGGCCCAAACCGGCAGTTATGTTCTTATTGCTCTCTCTGAGGTGTTTGCATCTATCACTTCTCTCGAGTATGCCTTCTCAAAGGCTCCCAAGAACATGCGGTCTATGGTCCAGGCCGTGGCTCTTTTCATGACAGCTTTCTCGGCTGCCCTTGGACAGGCTCTCGTTGGTCTTGCGGCCGATCCTCTTCTTGTTTGGAACTACGGTGTCGTTGCAATCCTCGCCGTCGTGGCCGGTACATGCTTCTGGTTGCAATTCAAAGACCTCGATATTCATGAGGATGATCTCAATGCCCTGCCTGAGGGCCATGCTGGTGCAACTGCTGATGAGGAGGCTCCCTTGGGGAGCAAGCGAGTTGATGAGTAAGACCAGAGAAGAACCCCAGCAGATGCTGGATCCCATTAGTTTGAGGTATTTATCAAGTTATCAAGGCTATAAGATACTTCCATGAATAAACTTGGTATGGGTTTCTTGTAATGTGTCGCAGCAACTGCAGAGTGCCAGCTCTGCTCACAACGTGAAGTGTGAGGTATCCCCGCTTGTACAAGTGAGTCAAGGTGATTGCAGAGAACTTAGGACTCAATCCTAGGCAATAAAACGTTTAGGTAAGTTTAGTGTATTTTAGAAGAATATTTAGAAAAGTTATGGTAAGTTTATGTAGAATCTTTGACCGTTTGGTTGTTAATATTAATGGATGATCTTGAATATTCTGACTACCTGAGACCTCTTTCCGAGTGAGAAGCTAATTCAATGCAACAATTCACTCTCTGTTCTGCCAAAAGAAAGATCCAATTCAACATTATGCCGCCATCAATGGCTGGCTTAAAGTCTAGAAAATAGGGGGTGCTCAGAGTCATGTTCTAACCCTCACTATTGACAAGTCACCGTGGGTCATGGGAATGTCTGAGACTGTTACTGGTGATACTTAACATGTCCATAAATTCTGACGTAATTCTTTCACGCGACACTTGATCCAACATAGATACCGGTGACCTCATCCGTGTCGACACGCATTGCGATATCGACATACACTTCCCACAGCTTGAAGCTACTGTCAACAAGCGGAAGATATAGAAGATCGGTGGGTAAAAAGTTATCTGCGCCTAACACAGTCTTGACACCATCGGGAACACTTCTCAAAAATGCAGTAGTAAGATCTTCGACTTCGAGTCTTTATAAAACGTTCATGTCAACTTTTGTCATTACTCTGTCTGTCCAATTCCAATCGGAGTGTGGTGCTTGCTGGTCGGCGAATGCTTTTATGCTAACACACTTCTCATTGAATCTTTGAACATTCGCAGCATTGATTGGAATTTGGCCATTGGGCATGAAATGACTTAGGTCCTTGGGAGGCTTTTGCTTGTCGCATCTCAATCGAGTAGTCCAGCCAATGGTTTCCTCCTCTTCCTCCCCATCAGATTCTATATCTTGTTCAGGTGCAGTACAAAGGGAGTCAATTATCTCTTGCTCCCCGAGGTTAAGCTCATGCCTTACAAGTGTGTATGTCCTGCCTGTATCTCGAAGACAGTATCATATGTCACATACCACACATGTTATAAAGGGGAAGACAACTTGAAGTCAAAATTATCGCTTCCTGCTCCTGCCACCCAAGGTGAATACTGGCATTGGTATATCCCTTACCCACGTTCTTATCATGATATAGATAGAAATAAAAAGGTAAAAAAAGAAATTCAGAGAATAAATCACTGAATTGCAATGATATAGCAAACCCCTCCCAATCTGTCTCCATTTCCTATCCTGCCTAACTTGCGATTTTCATATCTATATCATATGGTTAGGAGCGCTGACCTTACTGTAACCAAGGCTTGCTTGCATAAACTGCCTGCATTACCTTAAAGAACTCCTCAAACTTATTACTGATGAGTTTGCATTATATGGTCCTGTTGTTGACCTGGAGGCCTTAAAGGATGTTGAGGAGGTTTTGAGTCCCTGCCTATCCTCACAAATATATATGTCTTGTGTGTCTGGCTGTTGACTTGTAACTCATGTGGGATGTAAAGAGAGTGGCCAGTCCCTGCCTTGGTGAATCGAATGATTCGCATTAGAGCGAGTGCGATGATCAGTTCGGTATTATACTTCTCAACCCGGGCTCTCTTGTGTTTATCCCAGTTCGTAATGGCCAGCTCAACAGCTTACGCCTTTGTCATTCTGTTCTTGAATCAGACGAATTCTGAACTGACGGTCAAGCCGCCCTCATCTTTCCAGCAAATCTTAAAGTCCTTGGCTTGAGAGTTTGCCTCAAATGAGACGTTCAAGTATGCATCCGCTAGTGCCATGCGATGCGGGTTTGTTTGTGAGTTTTCGCCGCGTTTGCGTTTGGAAAGGGTGACAGGAAGGGCCTAAACAAAATATCCAACGGGGGCTGATGGCTGCTCGATCTTCTTTGGAAACAAGGTTGGCATTACAACCAGTTCGTCATCAGAATCCCAGAGATAGAAGACTGTCGAAAACGACTGTGGTACTCCTCCGCCTGGCCCCCTCATTTCGGTCCTAGTTGGTAATGGCGCCTTCGATTGCCATAGCCTTAGTTATGCCGTCTTTGTACTTATCTTCACAGCGACCTTGGTGCTTCCCCCGTCTCTCCAGACGAGGCGGTATTCCCTGCCCTCTGACTCCAAACTAAACTCAACACTTAGGAAAGCCGGTTTGTTTGCCATTCAGTGGTTATTGTCTTATGTAATAGCTCCACGCTTGAGCTTTAATGTAGAGATGGGTAGGTTAGACTTAAAATCCAGTTTCGTATGATGTCTGGTGTAGTTTCTTTAGGAGCAGCCGAGGGAGGGATACGAAAGTTTCCATCGAGTCCCAAAGTTGAAAGACTCTCAAAGAAGGAGTCCTGAAGCTTCGCGGCGAGTGCCAGAGAGTTGTTTCCGGTAGCCGGTCGTGTAGCACAATATTCTTGGAGAAGATCACGGAAACTAACTTTCTCCAGTAGAGAGAATCCCTTGGCTTCGGTGATAGTGGTGTTGGCGGTGCGATTCGGGGTGACGTCAGCATCGGCCAGGATCTGCGCTTGGGTCAAGTGTGCAGCAGCATCGGGAGCGGGAGTGAATTGGGCGGGCATGATGAAGATATAGATCTTTCATCCAAGCATTAGCCAAGTTCTCAAGCAAAAGCAATGTATGCGCATACTTACCGATGAGTGTAAGAGATTTGGTTCCAGTTGCGAATAACTAAGAAGTGAAAATGTAACTTTATTTGCGTGATCACAAAATGTTCAAGATGCAAATGAGAAAAAGTGGTTTCATTACAGATTATGTACTCTAGCTTCGACCAATTTTGAGCTATGGACATGCAAACGCAGCCTCGATGAGTGAACCGTCCGTGGAGATCATGGATGTGTTGACCTTGGTTTATTTCGGTCAATATAGCTGATTTTGGGTCAGTGTAGGGATACCTCACCTTCGTCGAGTTTGGAATTAGAGCCCGCAAAGTAACTCTGTGTAGACGTCCATCGAGACGCTAATGTAAAAGGGGAGTATATCGACTCTAGTCTTGGGAGGCACTACGGAAGGCCAAATCAACATCTGTGCCAAAATTTATCTCTTAGTAGGCTAACCCTATACCATATAGTGCTATAGTTAATATTCCTTATAA
>JAAQPG010000312.1:0-18984 GCA_013186905.1 Fusarium udum | reverse complement strand
GCCTTATCCGCATAACCGGTTGTGCGAAAAACACGTGATACTAAACGCACAACCGGTTGTGCGGGTATGACTCGCCCATAACCAGGCAATTATCGTGCAATGGAAGAACTGGGGGATTTCTCAATACTCGTCGTTGAAATTGATACTTGTTTACGAGTAAAAGATTGATGGAGTAATGGCGTCAGGAATTCTTCATCATGACTATGGCAGGGCTGGAGCACACCCTCCGGAAAACCAGGGTACTTTATCCATGGTGCGTTATGATTTGTTGATAGCAGAGGTTAGATAGAGGTTAACGTCGAGTTTGCTGCATCCTATCATCTGAGATATCCATCTGATCGGTAGTTGAACGACCATGACTGCCGTCAAGGTAGGATCCATAACGTAAGGATTAGAAGTCACTTGACTGCCGAATTTCGCTTGCACAGAAAACCACAACGAAATAAAGTTATTGACTGAAACGAGAACGCCGTCTAGTCCTTGTCGACAGAAAGATCATCTCCTCTGATAAAAAAAATACCAAAATACCTCAGGAAGAAAAACCATCTCCCTGTATTGTTTCAGAGTTTCGGCCGGCAGATTGACTATTCATACCTGGGCATACAGAAGAAGAAAGATTGTGAGATATCGTCGAGAATTAGGCTTGCGCAACTTGCTCAATTACGCGCACCAAGCACCAAAGCTATTTAAATTGACCGTTGCGATTCGGTTGAATCCTTGTTCTTCCAATTCTAGAACACAAACGTATGATCTTGACCAAAAATACACGCAGCGCGGATGCGTAAGGACGAAACTAGACAAACTAAACACCAAACTGTCATGAGAAATGCAGACCTGGGCAGGCGGCGTTGCGCCTCAGTTGTTAGATTACCGGCAAATAGGATAAATGGCATCTCAATGGGGAAAGCAGACTCATATTGAACGCCATTCAGCCGGAAAAAAGAGGCATCATATCGGAGAAGTGATTATTTGTCTATACCAATATTCGATATAAAATGCTTCTTGGCCGGCCGCGGCATTGCCCGAGAGGCGTTTCCCAAGCCACTAACGTCTTGGAGCGTTGTTCTAGAACAATTTAATTTTGTTTTCATGGAAGCAACACTGCGGATACAAAGAAAGCCAGTGCCACACGTGGTTTATCAAATGAGGTCCGTTTGCTAAGGTGATGGGATCAACTGTAATGGAAGCTAAAAGGAGGCAGTTCGAGTTGAGGTTGGAGAAATGCCCGGGGATCAACCCTGCTGAAGATTTGATGGGAGCGAGGAGCCATCTATCACCCTAAGCGAGTATCAGCTTCCTCCGTGTTCATGCAGTGGTTTTAAAATTACTCCATCTCTAGGTTTGGACTTGATACCTACCTACTAGGTAGGTATGCAATCATGACAAAGACTTCATCGAACTAACACGACAGACTTTGAAACGGCTGCGGCGTTAAAGAATAGGAGGATCAGCAAACATGGGTCGGCATCTGGAACGGTATCAGGGACAGGGGCACCAGACGAACGTCTTCGGCAGCCTTGTGACTGTGATGACGTTCAAAGGCTGGAACATAGCATCCATACCTAGCTTTGCAAGTACCGCCGAGGTTGCAGGCTTTGAAACACGGTTGAGGCACCTCCCATCTCTGTGCACATCAGCACCTATCCGCCCGTTAGCTCCCAGGGGGATGTTTTGAATGCTGATGCGGCTGCTCCAAAATGAAATTGGTTGGCTGGCCTGCATCAAAGAGGCCGGCGCCGTTGGAAGCTGGAGCAGGGACCCGAGATGGTGGTACAGGTACAACAACTACCTGTTTGGTGCTACAGTTGCTTCTTTGCTTTTTCTTAGGTTGGTGTAATTAACTGGCAGCCCGTTGTGTTGTGTCCACCGTCCAATACGATCCAGCACCTTGGCAAGGGATCGGTGTAAGTGAGATATGTGCAATTTGCACCTGCGTGCCATGATATTGCGATACCATAGAACGGATTATCTCTGACCTGTAAAAGCTTCCAGCCAGCTGTATTCAGCTCCCCTATATCTATGCCTCTCTATGAGCAGTGAGTAAGTGAGATATACGTCAGTCCTAACATGGCAAACAACGCCGGTCTATGTGCATCGGAACGCGGCAGGCCAAACTAGCCCCGGTTTGGCTGCTTGGTTATTAAGTCATGAGGGACGCCACCATGTCCCTTTACACGACAGGTCACCAGTGTTCGACTACGGGCATCTCCGTCGCTTATCTGCACATGAACGGCGTTTGCAGAATCCAAATCCAACTCATAACCGAAGGACTCATGCATATGTAGCGGTACTGGGCCGTCTTTGTGTTATTAGCATGTGAGCCGAAAGAAGCCTTCCAGAACGACGTTAGGGTCACACAAACACAAACCAGTGGAGGCCTGTTTGCTTCACAAACATACAGTAGTCGCTCTCCTTCATGCAGGGGCCCGTCCTCCAGATGAGATCTGAGAATGCATCATCAACAACAAAGGCCCAACTGGCTGGATAGTTGCAGTAGAGAGTTGTCGTTGCTGGTTGGTCGGTCAATAGCTATGCCAAATGACCCTGTCAACCTTGCGACCAACAAGAACCCCACGTCTCCGTCTTCGTCTCCATCAATCCCTAACAGAGGAAGTAGTTTGATCGTCGTGTGTCAGCTTTCTCCCCTAGTCTTTTCGTACCTGGCCGCCCGTCCGGCCTTTGTCGGGTTTTCTGCTGTTGGTCCCCCCCATATTGGTTTACGCCACGAAGCACCAAGAGCTCAAACATGGGAGACCATCACTAGCAGCAGAGTGCTATGTATTGAGTCCAGGCGAAAAGGGGAATGCTTCTCCGGCGAATCTAGGGCATCCCGTAAATCCGAGGTTGAAATTTGAGCTGAGGCGGAGCAGATCTTTGCTCAGCTGGCCAATTGCGATTATTTCAAGGGCCAATACCGTGTCGATGTGAGCCATGATCGGAATTTTAAGTTCTGCAATGGGAACATTGAATCCGAGAGCTTGAACGTGTGAATACCATATCCGGCTTCCTCAATAAGCATTAATGTCGAACAAGATTAAAACATAACTGTCCAATTGGCCAATAAGCGACAAAGGTCAAGTTGGTTGGTTGCTGAGCATTTGTAAGGCCGCCAAGTCAACATTAGCATATATCGACACGTAGATCTCGAGCTTCCATGGCTTCAGTGAGTATTAGGGGACTCTCACACGCCCGGCAGCTGATTCGCCTCGGCGATAAAGGTCAGAAATGGTCTGCATCGTGAAGCACATGTCGAAAGGTACTTGGACACAACTAACAGCGTATTTTCGATCTTGTGTCGACGGGGCACGACATGGTCTGGTCTTATTAGTCGAGTTGTCAAGCTGATCAGTGGTTAGACTGGTTTCCGCCACGCGCCGCCTATCCACAAGCACTACCCCTTCGGCCACGCCGAACAAGAGAAGAGGTAATCAGTTGGTCAGTAATGTACTGTAATGTTATGTTACGAATGAACATGCAGGGTGGTAGTAAGCGGTAACCGTAGAGAGGGTTGTGTGTGGCTTCCTGAAACAATGAAAATTATATGACTATGAAACTGGGTGTTTCTACTTGTCAATGGGAAAAAAAAGGAGATGGACGTGGTGATGATCTTTGGCGGTATAGTGCACCTTTAGCATAGTTACATTGCAGGTCAACGATGCTGCACCTAGGGACGCAGGACGTTTCTCTGCACCCTGGGCTCTTTTTGAACGACAGTGGAACCAGGGTAGGTCGTACATACAGTCCCCTGTCATGTTTGGCTGGCTCTTTACAAGAGTCACGACCCTTGTCATGGGCTGGGGCCAGATGAACGAACTCAACTCTGAGCCAGCTGAGCACGAAAATGGGAATAGCGAGAGAGACGAGCTTACCCATGTAATGTACTGCAACGACGGCATCTTTGGTGATGTGAGATGGTCAAGATAGAGTTGGTAGAGAGTAGGAGAGGGAAGGCTACTTTTACGAGAGTTGTGGAATATCTCAACATAAGGCTACCTAGCCTAGATAGTAGAGATGGACAACTTCAAGCAACATTTTCTAGTAGCCTGAGCAGTCTAACCAGTTTCATTCATCAACATATCTTCTGGTAGATCGTAAAGCAAAGTCATACCATGACATTTCTCTAGTCATTCTTAAATTCTCATGCCATTATATCTATCCCACAAGCCGAGCCAAGCCATTCCATCCCATGCTTGCTAACAAACAACCAGGCGCTTCTTGCTGGCTGGACTGCCACCGGCCACTATCGTTAGTCGGTTATTTAGCCCACACTTGGTTCTGTGTGCCATAATGGCAATTGTCGGTTCTGGTACTTTGCTGTACAGGACTCTGTCCTACTAGTCATAGCAAACATCGTCTGCAAGTTAGTTGTTGTTTTATACCTCGTAGCACACATGAAGGCGTCCACCAAGTCGAGTCAAGTCGAATCCTCCGTCTTACACCAGACGACAGGAATTCCTCTTCTGGAGTCAACTCGACACCATCTGTTGATAAGCTAGCATCTTGGCTTGGGAAACCCCCCCTGTTTCCCCGTTGATAAACCAGATATATATCAAGAGTTAGGCAGAGCTAATGTCTGACAAGCGAGCAGTAAAACGAAAATCACTGCTCTTCTGGACGTGGCTTTCTGACCTCTTTCGTGCTGTTGCTCCGGTTCTTAGCTTTTTCATTACTCTGGACCCCTGCCAACGGATGCAGTTGTCCGTGCTCTCTTACATTGGATTGCAAGGGAACTAGAGATACCTACAGACAACAGACCACTTGAGTTTGCAAGAAGGATGGAATTAAATAGGCACAGACCATGAATCACTTTCGGCCGTGTCGAATTGGACTCCCGTTTCTAAGGAGTTGAATGAAGCATGTACTGGTACTGGTACTGGTACGGCTCGTCAGGGGACGGGAGCCGACATGTACGCCCTGAAAGCTCAGAGTGGCATCACTAGTTGATTAGTTCTTTGTTTGACGGTGTGGCTCTCCTGTGATGTTTCCGTGTCTGCAGTAAGAACCGTTATTGATTCGACAACTTGTAGATTAATGTGCAGCATCAATCAGGTCAACGCCTTTCAAACACAGGGACCCCCCCTCTTCCTTTTAGCACAGCTGCCCGCAACCGCTACCACTACCGTGACCTACCTGTACTGAGCTACGGCACCTTGATTAATAGGCACTGACTCCTACCTAAACTTAGTACCGAGACCTTCCATTTCCATTTGTTCCATTGACTCTTCTTCTTCCTCTCCCTGGAATATCCATCCTCTCGAACTTGCACTTAGTCAAAGGTCTTTACCGCTAGGTACCTTATCGTCATTATTGCCCATATTAGACCATTTCCCTTCCGCTATTGCCGTACTCTTCTCCATCTTGGATTTTCCATCAACAGTACATTTTCTTCTCCATTTCCAACAAGTTTAGTCTACTTGGCAACTCAGCTAGAACTAACGTTAGAGCACTTTGACATCCCACGTCTCGAAACGCCTCCACAAGCCCCCTCTTCACCGGGCCTCCTTTTCTCCCCCTCAAAAGACCATCCTCTCTCCCCTCTCTCTTCCCCAAGAAAGTCGGTCCAAAGTCGCACGCCGTCCCCTTGACCTCCCGCCGCCACCATCCTCCGAACGACGTCTCATCCCCCCCAGAAGACCGAAGCTGGACTGAACTGCACTACAAGAAAAATCCGATTCTCGCCTCCCGTGCTTCACGCTGTCCGCTAAGGTCCAGACCCTGCTCTGTCGGCGTCCCGATTCGATTCGACTTCAAGCGCCCGGCCAGTCCAAACCTAGCCAAGCCAAGCCTCATCTTGCTTCGCTGACTTTTGAGCTGCATTTGCTTCTGCTGCTGTACCCCTGCGACTTTGATTCTCTTGCCATCATCATCAACGTCGTCGCTATCAGCATCATCGAACTCGCTGCCATCAATACATCCTCTGCCTCGAACCGAATTTTGATTCCCACGATTTACACCGCAAGATACAGTGCCCTGCCAGATACTACCACGGCGCTCCGACTCCACCCCCGATCCATTCCTTAGATTCAAGACTCAGCATGGGACTTTGCTATCTTTCACGATAATTCAACATTTGTCCAACATATCGATCCCCTCGCGATGGGCAATGGCCAAGGAAAGCCCGTCGACCTGAACGGCGAAGGTACGTCAAGGAGCCCAGCTCAGAAGCTGCTTTGCATCTGTTTCTGATGTCGTTCGCCCCCCCAAATCTATGTCGCCATTGGTTTATCTGGGATTCCCGTCATCCTGCATGCCATTTGCTGTCTTTCAGCCGCATATTACTTGGCGTCATCCTGTCTTCCACGTGTGTCATGCAACCTCTATCCATGCTCTTCACGAACCAGTTTCTCTGTTTTTTTTTGCTCTCGCAGCCTTACATACTTCTGCTCTTTAATTTTATGACACTACGATTGGCGGGTGATGCTGACAGCTTTTTAGTGAACTTGAATCATTTCCGCCTGTTGCGAGTCGTCGGCCGAGGTGCCTTTGGAAAGGTGCGAATTGTTGAGCGGAAGGACACGAACTTGTCCTTTGCCCTCAAATATATCCGTAAAGATGAAGGTAAGTTCAGGGCGCTCTCTACAGATCATACGCTTGGCTTTGGACCCGGGGTCTTGATTCATGTACCACTTCCATCGATGGCAATAATGAATCTGATGGAACCTGGTATCATCTCTGTGACACAATGCTAATCCTGTTCAACCTCGCAGTCGTACGATCCGAAAGCGTGCGAAACATCATCCGCGAACGTCGAATGCTGGAATATGTTAACCATCCTTTCATTTGCAACTTGAGATACAGCTTTCAAGATATTGAGTACATGTACGCCCTCCTATAATCTACACTGTCGAGTGCTAGCTCACATTCGATAACAGGTATCTGGTAGTTGATCTTATGACTGGCGGAGATTTGCGATTTCATATTTCGAGAAAGACCTTCACCGAAGAGGCTGTTAGATTCTGGATTGCAGAGCTTGGATGTGCTTTGCGATATGTGCACAGCCAAAATATCATCCACCGAGATATCAAGCCCGACAATGTCCTGCTTGATGCGGATGGCCATGTCCATTTAACAGATTTTGTACGCTCTTCTTACCTTCAAATGCAGCCCAAACTGACGAAAATAGAACGTCGCTTCCGACGTCGTTCCAGGAAGGACACTTACTAGCAAGTCCGGCACGTTGGCTTATCTTGCACCTGAAGTTTACGCTGGCAAAGGATACGATGTGCGGGCAGATTGGTGGTCCTTAGGTGTTCTCTTCTACGAGTGTATCTACAATAAGGTAAGCTTGTTAAACTACACCATTCATATATACGTCTTTTCTCATATGATTTAGCGCCCATTCGAAGGTGGATCCGAAGGATCTCTCAGTCAACAGATCCAGGCCGCTTCTCCCAAGTATCCCGTTACGCAACCGCCTGTGTCCCTCGCTTGCCTCTACGCAATCGGCTCCGCGCTCGACCCGAACCGCGAAACTCGAATGGGCTCAACATGGGAGAGTTTTACGCAAAACGAATTCTTCAAGTGTTTTGATTTCGAACTACTCGAACTCAAGAGAATTGAACCCATATTTGTTCCTTCATCTGAGAAGACCAATTTCGATGCCACATACGATCTCGAAGAGTTGCTATTAGAGGAGGCTCCACTCGAAGCCCGTGCGAGACGCCAGAAACCACGAGAGCGTCTAAAGGACGATGCGACTGAGAAAGAGATCAGGGAAGATGAGCTATATCGCATGATCGAGACAGATTTCAAACCGTTCGACTATACAGTGGCTGCTTATAAACGGTACGACCTCCTAGACTGGCTGCTGATATCGATTTGCTAACTTGAACAGAATCACCGAGGGCACTGGTGTGAATCCCGAAGGGCATCCCGACTCGGACAACGCTCCTCAAGCGATCACAACGGATGAAGCAACGCCTATGCCCGCAGTCAACGGAGGTTATCAGTCATCGCCTCTTAACCCAAGTACCAGCAATGAAAGCCGGCAGGGACGCCCTGTACGCCCTGCTCCGCCACCTCCACTGCAGAATGACTTCCGAGCTCGCCATGTCCCGATTGTTGCCGGCCAACGGATGACAAGTCCTACCGGGGGCGTACAAGTAACTCTCGACGGCAGCGGTAGTTGGTCTGAACTAGCTCGCCAAGATGCAACCTTGCCTACAGATGCTAACAATATTGGCGACGGCAAGAGTGAAGGCTCTGGCGGTATGTTTGGATTTCTGAAGGGCAAGAAGGGTCGCACAAATAGCCCCAAGCCGAAAGAAAGGGGTGTATTGGGCAAAGAAGGCGCACGAGTTGTCATCGGATAGAGGACGATCGAGGCTCACAGCAGGCCTTTTGCGTCTCAAAGTCGACCAACAAACAGCCAGTCGACGAATTGCACGCCCACGCCGAGAGTTATCGGCCTCAATCCTACGAAGACTCTGCACCAAGGAACTGATCATCCAACAATCCCTGCGGTACCAGCCTGCTTAATCCGGCATGCACTGGCACCGCGTTTCCTGGTCACTGTTCAACCGCTGCACTCGAGCATGTATTTCGATCAAGGTACGACAGTAGTAGCAGCGCAAGGACGATGAGAAACGGCCTCTTCTTCATTCATTACGGCGTTGGGTCATGTTTTACGGCTAGACGCCCTTCCTGCCTCTGGTTACAGGGGGCATTACATCAGAGAAACGAACGCTAATTTGTAACAACGCGGTACGCACCAAGTAAATCACCAACACGAAGGGAAACTTAGCGTTTGCAGGGGCACTTCATTCATTTGAACCTACAACAACTGGCGGATGCTTCACTCGCAAGGGTGTCTTTTTCTCCGTGAGGGTGACATTGACGGGATATAATCATATCTTTACACACATTATTCATATTAACGGCATTTTCACAAATGTCTGGTCGGAAGAGAAGGATCATATACAACTGGACTGGGGCGGGTTTGGAGGCAATCAGGGGAGGAGGGGGCACTACCACAAGATGTCCGGTATTGATGGTTAACTTGTTTATTATTGTGAGCATATTTGGAATAATACCCCATTACACATTATACTTTGACATTAACCTGCTCGTTCGTCTGATTCATGCAATGCTAAAGAAACGCCTCCAAACACTAAGAAATCCTTGACTCTTGACTCCTTGGCCATGAGGATTCGGGAATGCGCCGGAAGTAAAGGATCTTCTTGGTTCATGAGTCATGGCGTGAATTAGCCCAGAAGTCTTCTTCAAGGCAGGAAAATGAAATCCGGAGCGATTAGAGGGTGCATTGAGAGTGATGAACACAGAGATGTTTGAGATAGTATCACTGTGGGTGTGATGGTAGGCAATGAATGTGATTCCTTCTATGTTTGTTGAAGCGTAGTTTGAAACTCAGCAAGCCCCTTCAGACTTTATAATCCATTGTTTGAAGTAGCATCAGTTTAAGTCTAAGCTTATCTGCCTCTCCATTCACATTCTGATACTGGGGACAAAAATAACAAAATACTCAAATTATAACCCTCAATTGCATCTTGAAAACCCTCTGCTCTAACCATGTATACCTGTAATTAGAGAGAAAGGGATCTCTTAGTTATAGCAATAACTAAATATGTTGCCTAATGGGTTGGTGGCGGCCATGTCTTCCCAATGGTGTTATGGTTGAGGAACTCGGTGATAAAGAGGTATCTACTAATACGATCAAAAAGTATTTCCACTTAGCATGATGGAGGAAAACCATGATGTGATGTACCAAAAACGGTTTATATATTGTCTGTCCGATGTTGAACCTGTCCCTGCCTGCGGTGCTGCCTTGCTTTATGAAGCCTCTTGACATACAGGCGGACGATATTATGATACTAGTTGGGGTCCGAGGAAATCTTGTCTTGGTCGCAATGCTAAATGGCTTCTTATGCTTTGACTACCCAAAGGCATAGGTATAGGTGGTGAGCCTTGAGTTCCCAGTCTAATATCTCATGAGGTTTCAACGCGGCAATAGTCCTGTTGTTCACCATAAGAAATGATAGGCCAGCCTGACTCGAGACTAACTGCATCACAGACTACAGTAATTGTCTGATGCATTCTTCTGGGGTGAGACTTTCTCAAGTTGGACGAATTCTCAAGAGCCTCTGGAGAGGAAGTGGAAGAGGTATAGGACGTAGGCGTCCAGTTACGGTGGATGGTATGTATATGGAAGGACGATCGGAGGGCTTCAAAGGCTACCAATGGGATATCTGATGCTCTGGCGGACATGTCTCCGGATCCGTCGGGTTGACTTCGTGAAAGGTCGTCCCATTTGTTGAGAAGGGACATGCCAACCGCAAGTTTCCCATACTGCTTGTGCAACATGAATCAAGAGCCTCCGGATCTTCCTAGATTTTCAATGAGTTTTGTTTCGGTGCGATCATACAGGCGCTTGGACAGGACAGGTGAGGTCCTTGTACAGTATGTTTTTGGTTGGCAGATGGAGGTGGAACTTACTTGTTCGATAGACACTATGATGGGGAACTGATATACGAAGACAGTGTATAAAATACCATTTGCTTGGCGTCATTAATATGCAGCTTTCTTGTTGATTTATACCCGAGAGCAAAGCGAGGCCTCCTCATATCCAAGAGGCAATCCTCCTTTTCAGTAGGCAGCAAGGCATTTGAAGATTCCAAAAACCGGTCCAAGACTTAGGAAAACGAATCTCAGGGCTCTATAGAATGATAATCGGCCTCCAGGGTTGGTAATCCATCCACACGCTGGGGTGTATTAGCTGAGCGGGCCATGGCAGCGCCCCAGCGATGCAGAACCAATATACTTGACGTTCATGTGCGATATAGGCTGAACCGTAATTTAAAATACGTTATATCAGTCTCAATAGTGAACTCTAGATGATACCTTTCCTTGTACTCGCAGAAGATGCTATAAGAACCATCTTTCAGGTTCCAGCTCATCCATCCCTCACCCCGGAGTAGAGGCATAGAAAGTCGTGAGTGAGCTTACCTACCTAGCAAGGAACTACAATGAGCGCTAATAATAGTTGCAAGACTGAATTACAAACGGAAATTATAGGACTGGCAGTTATACTCAAGCTGCTAAGGGGGGGCTTTACCAAATATATAGGTTGACTAGGGTCAATCTATCCCAGGTAGGTGTAAGTGCGATGGATATATACCTTTAGTAATATTAAAGATATTAAAGAGGGTTAATTGAGCATATAGTAAATGAATAGACTGTGTATTAAGTCATCTGGGCTTCCCCAGGACTCCGCAAAATGGTGAAGACAGACATCGACGTAGAAGATGAGCAATACTGGTGAAGTAAAGAAGCTGTTTTGATGCCAAACTTGGCGGATTATAGGAGAAAACTTCGTATATTAAGTAGTATATAATGATAGGTCAATAAACAGTGCTTGGTATAGTTGGTATAAGACTGAAAAAACATTCATTAATGCCATGAATTCCACCTAGCCTCGGCCTGCGAGGGTTATATTTTGTTGTAGCCGAGAGAGAATAGTCCCGCCCTCGAAGAGTCTCGTAACACTGTTTCCGCCTTGGGATTGGTAATATTCTTCGTTCTGTTTCTTGTCCCTGGTTCTGAAAGCACTCCTCCCTCGTCTGGCGATGTCGGACTCGACAGCTGTCCATTGTTCTTGAACAACGGGACAAAATATCGTCTATCAGAAACTGTATTCTGCCCTTTAAAATTCCTCATGGCTACCGAAGGCGGCTGGTTAGTTTTTGAGATTGGCGGTGGTGAACGAAGGAAGGACGCCATTTCAGGGGCTGGGCTGAATGTGGTTGACTCCCGGGGTTGCATTACATCGCGGAGAAGTTCCATGCCAAGAGTACTCATGGTACAGACGGAAGATGTACGATCCCGTGGGCTTCTGGATGACTTGGACACCTCAATAGCTGATGACTCATGGGTAGGGGCAGGTGGCAGCGGGCCTTGAGGAGGAGGATTCTGCGGAGGGGGCAGTAATGGAGGGTTCCTCCGTAGAGGGCTTTGCTTTGGAGATGTCTGTGACGATGAGTACTGAAGAATAGGAGTCTCTGGCATAAAATTCTCCGAAAGAGGTGTAATTGGCAAGCGAGGTGAAGACAAAGGGGTCTTTGCAAGAGGCGTTGTTGATTTCGTATTTGCAACTCCTAACATCTGGGCAGCCTTTGACGGTATAGTAGGCAGGACGATTGGTTGTGCTGAGGTCCTTTTCATTTGAGTGGCAGCTGTAGTGTTCCTGAGAGATCTCTGGGAGTATACAGAGTCTGCATACGGGACCGATATTCGATGGTCGAACGTCTGACGCCATGAAGTGCGAGCCGAGGTCGCTATTCCTGGCGTTTCGGTGCCTGGGCATAAAGGTTTCCCATCAGTGATCCTTTTATTGCATTTTCCTTGACGAGCAAGATATTTCTTTAGGATGAGGACGCCGAAAAATACCGTGAAGCAAATGATGATTCCAGCAGCAACAGTGCCTCCAACAATTGCACCTTTATCGGCACCACTCCTTGCATAGTCTCTTGCATAATTGTCCTGCGAAGCCTCTTTGATCCTTTGGTCGGGGGTTGTAAAGCTTTCAAGGGCTTGGGATAACAGTGATTCGGTATCTTCCTTGCTCAACACCACTGGATGTTCTTTCACTACTGGCATTGCCCCTGCATACCGGGTGGTGAAGACCACAAACAGATATACCGGGAGTAGTATTGAAGAGTTCATGTGCATGCTTTTCGTTCGTGTGGTCGATATGCGTCGGGGTCATTATGAATTCGTCGTGAACCATGGGGTTCATCCGTCTTTAAACACTTGGTAGGACGCCTCATTCTCAAGGATCCTCCTTTACAATGTTGAAAGCAATTGCAAGAATAGCATCATCCTGGCTCAGTTGACAAAGAGTCGAGCCCATGATATGGCTTGCCAGGACAGGCCATATCGAGGTGCTTTGTTATTTTATTGTATAGGGATTCTTTCGCTCGCATCGTTTCGCTGAATCGTTCCTCCCAACGACTATTCGACAGGGCCAAGTTCAAAACATTGTTTCGTGTCTCGATCGGTCTCGTTTAATAAGGAGTACAGGTCCTTAACCATGAGGAAAACAAAGAATGGCTACGGTCACGGTCTTGTATGCATTGACCTCTGAGCATTTTGTAAGACCAACGGGGTCTCGTGTCTCTTTCTTTGACAGCAAAAATAGACGTAGGACAAGAGTCCCTTCAACAAACGTTTCAGCAGAAGTGACAAAGCAGCAGCATCGACGAATTTAAGGCTATGGTATCACAGATATGCAGGGCGATGGCGTTGAGATAAGGTTACAGAGCAACTGGCTTCAACTGATATGCGGCCGTTTGTTCTGTAATGCGGATAGTGTATTTCTTGGATCTCCGGACTGATAAACCCGTATACACAGCCAGACACAGGTCATGATTGGGGAACCTGGTTATCTAATCTTCAGCCTTGAGAACCTTTGAGAAGCGACGAGGGTCAACAGCCACGTAGGATTGCAGAGATGACTCGCATTGGTACGTGCTATAGATAACACACAAGTTAAAAGTCTCGAGGACCCCGGATTCTGTGTACCCAACTTTCTGAGCATACTGTATCTAGACCCCAAACAAGCTCGGCTGGGACGTCTGGCCTGCTGGCTCTGAGATGAGATGAGAAGCCTGGCAGTGGTGAAGGAGTCTTCAGCATGACATGGGCTCCAAGCAAGACCTCCGGACAGCGACCTCACCGGTGATGCTCTTGCAGTTCGATGAGATGAGCGCATCATGGTCCAACTCGCCTGCGTTGGCAACCCCTCGACCCCTGCCTGATGATCGCAACCTTAACCGCCAAGGTCAGCCGAGCAGCATGCCTCTTGAGATAGGAGATAACATGGTCTCGTCCGTCCGGAGTGTTGCACTCGCACACAATGCTCCTACTTGGACCCCCAACTCGAACTGGGACCCCCACCTGCAGGCAAAGCAATATTCAAAGTTGATTCCCAGGTCTATTCCCACCGGATGCAAGGAAGCCAGAAACCGGTCCCGAGGGCTCAAACAGTGAATCTGCACCGAGGCGGCACTGACACTCATCATCTCTCAAATTTGACTGTCTCTGTTGATAGGTGCCTCTCGGGGATTTGACCGAAGCTAGAGAACTGTCATGCCGGTAGCAACTAACGTAGCAAATGGCTCACGACAGGCCTGGCGGCCTACTTTCCTTGCTGGTTTCTGCCGCTCGAGTGCATCTCACATGTTGATTTGCGGGCTAGGGGACTGTTGCGGGCGTTGGAGAATGGCGCTGAGAGATCTGATCGGTCAACCCACTCCTAATGTCTGGGGACACAAGCAGGCATGACATATTAATATCTGTCTCTATCTCTGGCCCACACCGCTATAGTGGGGCGACACTCCGGGCTCTCTCTCGTGCGAGATCCGCTCGACACTCTCTGACTCTGAGAGTCTGTCCTTGAACATGTTACAGATCGTGTTACCCATCAAATGAGCCACTTGATTTGTTCCGTCACTGCCACCGGGTTTCCTTTTGAAGGTCCTCCGGCCCTGTTCTCCCTGATCACCACTCCCCAGTCTGGCAGGCTGAGCGGCGTGTGGGGAAAGGATATATGCATAGAGCTTTGTTCCCGCTGTCGTTGCTCATGAGAAGTGAAGTTGCATCGACTCAACACATGCTAGGAAGCGGAGAACTGCCCAGAATCTCGAGCGTTATGAACCGTTTAAAGCGATTCAGGCTCGACGGAAACCTATTCCCGCATGACTCTCCATTATAGTACCATCATCTTCCTGGGGGACTTGAGGCGACATTGGGGCTAAGGTAACCAGTATGACCATTTGATTCAGGTGAACACTTTATAAATGATCATTTTGTTGGAAATTGCTTGCCCTTGTTGGCTATGTCTGTTATTCCTGTGCTATTCAGGCGCTTGAAATTGTTTACTGAACCGAGTGACCGAAATCAACTGAGGCGGGCGTCGTCCAGCTTCCAGACTCCAGTATTCTGTGCTCCGTAGCGACAGCCTTCAAAGCCCTTGGATCTTTGTTTTGCCGGATGCCAATAATACCTATTGATCAGTGGATTTATAATTTATTATTGATTCAGTGCTTGTTTGAGCAACAGGCTAAAGATCGAACCCACACTCTCATGGATGACTAGGATGGTCAAGCCGCTGACACCATGCTCGGTCGTTTAGTGCAGTATTTGAATCATTTGCGGGCGCAACGCTTACACGAGCCTCTCACAGCCGAGAGGTTGCAAGCCATCAACAGGAACGAGGTACTGAAAGTGACAAGGGTTCCCGTTCGTCCATGTTTCCCGGCCCGAGGAGGATAGAATTCGTTTTCGGTGTTATTTGATCTCGTTCAAATCGAAGATGTACTAGGTATGTATCAGAGTTAATTTGCTCCCTAGTTATGGCGAGAAGTCTCCGGGTCCAATCGCGATGTTGGTTTTGGAGAATCTCCATCCCCATGTAGCTCGTGTTATTGCGTTCCCGGCCGTGGTGTTATACGATGATAGACACCGCCAAGACTGGATTCTGCACATGCTCTGTCAACGGCCAGCTTTGACTTACACTCGTCTATCAAAGGTATATCATCAGCCTAGACTCTTATTGTCTTGGTGATGACGATGGAAAATACCGGAACAGCCATACCTGCTGCCCAAGTACCACTAGCAAGGCACCCCTAACCCTCCTAGCTCGCCCGTCAACATCCCTGCCGGCTCGTGGGTAGTAAGTGGGGGTTGATGCAAGTGCTCTCGCTATGTGTGTGGGTGTGTGAGACAGAGAGTTTGAGTATGAGTGTGGATGTGTTGCGCTCCACCAACTCCAATACTTCCACTGAATGCTGTTGTCTCGAACCGTCCAACGTCGTCGTGCAGCTCACCGGGATATACATATGCGGCTAAAATAAGCATCTGTATGTAGCCAGGGATTGCTTTTGCCTGCTGCTCCCGGCTAATGCATGCTTTTGAATATTTGATTCTTCTAATGAAAATCGAATGCATTAACATTCAAACTTCGGAGCTTGTTGGTGAAGTTCCCAAAAGGCACAAGTTGGCCAAAGTCAATATCAAACCCTGTCAGTTCAAATCTGTCCAAGGGAAGAATAAGAATTTAGGTGCCCGATACCCTGTCTTTCGGAACATCCATGAATGAACCTCAAACTTAGTAGATTGGTACCTAAATCTTGTACTTTGACTCGTGAGGACTGCCTGGTGCTTGTTTGGTAACACGATACGAAGTCTAGACGGTCCCCAGAGTTCTCCGCCAACAAATAGTGGTACAGCACATCTGGACGTGTGCTCCAATTCCCCAGCTCCGTATTCCCCGAATCTACTCGTTCATGTGCTGCTTGATGCCCATGTTTCCAGAACGAAGTCTCAAATAGGTGGTTCGGAGCCGCAATTGCGACGAACCATCTCGACCAATAAGCGTCTAAATAGGCACACCGACGGCATGTGTTGTTGAAGAGCCTCTGGTCTTGACTTTTTAGTTGGCAGCCACCACGGGAGAATTAACGTCGTGCGGTTCATTCTTTCTTCACTTGTGAAGGTACATCTCCAGAAGCCGAGGTGACAGCCCCAAGACCAGAGTTTTAGTTTGTTTCGCCGTGACGGATGTACAGGCCCATGAACTTGGTCTGTATCGAGCAACCAGCGACCAGGTACCCTGAAAATCCTCTTGCTGGGCTGAATTGTATGTATGTATGTGACGGCTGGAAATATGGCTCCACCATCTAAATCTGCCAGGGCGACCCCTAGCCCAAGCTCACGCACGGTCGTGGGTCTGTCTGGATGAAGCGTTCCAGATACATTCAAGCTCTCTCATTCCCGATATTCAATATCCATTTCTGAAGTTGCCTCAATGAAGGAATGAGATGCAGAGAGCGGTGCGGCAAATTGCCACAGACGCGATCGCCAGTATGGACAAATCTGGCAATGTTCAAACTCCACTGAGCCATGGTCCGAAGTCGCACAGACAGATGCCTCGGTACCAGATATGTTTCAACTTGTATACTACGTCTTTAAGTGACAGACACGATGCTATATAGGATGGCTCGAAATCGTGTTGACTTTCATGCAGTGGTATCGAAAATCAACATGAAGCAGACCAAATTCGTAGCAGGTAATGTCGAAGCACAGCTTGGAAACGGGCGTCATGACTCGGCTTCTAGTCTGGTGTTTTGGTCCAAGTACATGTTGACAAGCGATATCCGGCCGTTGAGGGTCGACTCAGACCAGTACGGATTCAGGCAAGCGTAGGCTGCCATGCTTGCGAGAACGGCCGGGTTGTGTGCTTGAGGCGGTTAACGGAACTTGGAGCAGGCACATGCCATGTGCACTGCAGAACGACACCAAAGTATAGATCGCGCCTTGGTCGATAGTCTATCCGCTTGGCTGGGTGTTATTCGGTACAGCCAGTAGAGCAGAGCAGATCAGTATTTGGATCTTGAGAATTCAAGGCCCATTGGGTCGGGCGTGCCTAGCGCTCCTTGACCATTGACACGGCTGAAGAGCCAGCTTCTCGATTCTTGACGCCCTGGACAAGCTCAACATCGTGGGTCCTAAAAGTTGGCGGTGTTTGCCCGAGCAAGAGTGATCGATGTCCACTCATAGTCCCGGGGTTCGTCAGCTGTACTGTATAGTATAGTAGAGCTGGTGATCATCCTCCATGTTGTGTTGTTGGTGGCTAAACTTGAGAGTCCCGTGAGATAATTCCCTCTTTCTCGTCTCATTTTACAAGAGAATAAATAGAATCGGTCGAGGCAAGACAAATGAGCTAGTTTCCTCTCCAAGCGTTGGAATCTGCCTGAGCCTTGATGTTTTGGAAGGCACTATCCCATCTGGCTGCGAGACGCATCCGCACTCGGAGGAGGTTGAGGTATGAGGGAAAAACAAAGAAGGAAGTCCGGCCGAGCTCGCGGCGACAGATTTTCAGGATCACGATAAAAGTAGGCACAACAGGAATTGTCATTAATTAATAAATAAAGTAGGAAGATGAGATGAGTTTGATAAACACCTGAAAATCCCAAGTAATTCCCTCCAAGAAAGCATAATATGGCCTTTCGAGGTATTCAACCAAAGACGTCGACAGTTGGCTCAATGACTTACATACACACAATGGATGTCGTGGCCTGGGGGGGTTGGACAAAGGTAAAGTCCTGAATGCTCGTCCCTGCTGCATGTGGCGTTCCCGCTACCACTTTCCGTGGCATACGTACATGTAGAAAATGGGCCTGGACCCTTGAAATCTGAAGCACTCGTCAACAATCGGCGGCCATGGCTCCCTGGACGAGACTCCGTAGTTGATCGATGGGCCACATGTAAGGTATCCTCTGGAGGGAACGTGGAGGTCCGGTTGTAGGAATCGGCAGCGCGTTAGTGTATACCCACAGGTGGGCGGGGTTTTAAACTTGAATCGATTGGATTGGACCTAATGCGATTGCGGCTTTCCTTCCCTTGTCCTCTCAGTGAGTGACTCTTCCAAGCGCATCGAGTTCAGCCGTCGCAGTAGCAGAGCAGCAGGCTCATCTTTGTCGATTCGGGCCTAAGTGTTGTGGCGGGATCCGCTGTGATGGGTACAGTACCTGTCGAGACGATGAGAGGCTTGGCGAATACCCGTCATCCTCATCCTCGTCTAGTCTAATTCTGGTTTCTTTCTGGTCGGGGGTCGATGTGCGATGGATGCGCTCTCTGCTGAGACTGGCAGTAGTAACGTGGGGCACTAACGATTGATTACCCTCTGTACGGAAATAAACGAGCCAGTCATTTCTGTTCCTTCTGTCTTCTTTCTCTCCATCGGTTCGATGAATATTACCATTTTGTAAACCTCAAGATCCTATTTGACTCGACTCGACGAAACTAAACTCAACTCTCAAAACCCTCCGCATCCCTTCCCCCCCTCCCCTCTACATCTAAGTTTTTGGCTTTCTCGTCATCTCATCCTTCCACCAGTCAAGTCCTTTCCTTTCGACGACACAGGTATATCCTTACCGGCATCAGCACTTATAGTGCGGAGTACATACA
>JAAQPG010000311.1:0-17127 GCA_013186905.1 Fusarium udum | reverse complement strand
ATTAGTAAAGAAATAGTAGTTTGAACTGGGGAGAAAAATATAATAGTAGTTATTTAATTAAGTTTCTAATTATTATTTATTTTTAGTGTTTTATTAAGGGTAGCCGGTTTCTGGGGGTAGCTGGTTTCCCCGTATCTGACATTAATAGTTTGCCTGGTCTATTAGTCTATACTTATGTGACTTTGACTCTCCACGCCTGTTGATGAGCCAGGGAACGTCAAGGATTTTATCCTAAGGGTTAGAAGATGCTTGGATAAGCTTAAGACAGCTTGGACAGCTTTAATATACTTAGTAAGCCTTTGGATAAGATCATTTTAGCATCCTAATTATATGCCATACTGTGTAAGTCTTTGCCGTTTTCTAGGCATTAGTCTAACATGGATTGTACACTCTTTACTGTTTCCTCACACGTCCAGGCTAGAAGCATAATGAAGTGAGAGATGTTTCCTCCTCAAACAAGTGCTCCCGAAAAGGGCCTGGATTATAGCTATGGGTGCTATAACAGACAGACAGTGGGTTGCGAAGCGTTTGATTAGAAAGACTTAATGGTTGGTATCAGTTACAAGAAGCACCTCAGCATTCATATGTAATCTCGTGTCAAGAATACCTGCTCTTCATCCTATCTTCTTGTAATGGATGCTTAAAACGAAGGTGTTACTAAGTGCTAAGCATGGGGTACGGATGACAGGTCTCTTATTATAGCTTTGCTGCAGTACGTAGCTTCACTTCCCTCTTCGACTTGGCACCCCTATCTATCTTTGTGTAATGCAAGATGAATATATCCTTCGTCTTTATGATATGCACTAAATAAACCCTGTTTTCGCTGTTTTCTCTTTGTAGAAGACTCGATCAACAATGGTCTGACTGTTTGTTCTTTCTTCTGTTGTCCCAATCAGTATGTATAGCTAAAAGAGATGCCTCATGTTGTTTCGATGTTTTGAATTCTCGTCTTCGAGTTAAAGATATCGTCGACTGTTTTACTAGCATATTAGAGTTCAGACAGTTTCACATTGCATTGACGGGCTCAAGTTGATTGAGGCCTTCGTGAGAACTTTGAAGGGGCTGTTCACACCACCACAAGTCTATTGGATCACCATCCATGTTCGCGTATTTAATGAGAAGACTGTTTATGCTGATAAGACGCTGCCGACGGGATTTCATTCCTGAGAGTCAATGTTGCATAATATACCGCCTTCGATCAATGATCCAGAAGCTTATGTCATGTTGGTCATATCCACCAGCACGTCAAGTAAGTCTCAGTAAGCCATGCTGTAAGTGACGTTAGGTGTTATTAATGACCACACCAGCTCGACATCTGCCGGCTTCACATGAAGAGATTATCGTGGTCAAGCACTACGTCCCGATGTGTCCTGTCTGTTGCCTTGAAATTGACTGTCACGATGATGCTTTGGGCTCCTGGTTACCCTAAACTGGATAATTTGACTGACACGGGAGTTCAATGCTTATCCAACAAGGCTAATAAGCATATAAAACCGTGGCGAATGGCTAGGACTTCATTTTTCTATGCAATCAAGAATATCATGTGCGAGACCCAGCACACGCAGGTCCACTGTTATTATATCAGCACACTGCAGATGGACAATAGCTAGGTCAAGTCTTTGAAGCTGCTATCATGGTCTGAGGTCTATAAAGCCTCCTCGTATTCATCAGTTTCTTAGTTGACACATAGATGGTAGGGTTACGACAGGGAAAGTAAGAGAACTCAGCAATCGGGACGATTTTAATATCAGCTCTCTTCAAAAAAGGTTCAAGATTGTTTAGAGTCCCGGCTTTCTCAGAAGCGGTTCAGTGGATCCTTCTCCCATCTGCCCCGCCATTGAGACCGGGCTAACAACGTCATCCAACCATACGAGCAACACAAGACAAAAGGTGTAGCAATTGAAGGAACAATCGTGCATTATCCTTTCAACTGCAGAAATGGGAGACCACACGGAGAAACACATTCACTTTGAAGATGGTCGCAATGGTGAATACGATGGGAGTTCTGACGAGGACTGCAAGGCAGTAGAGGTTCGTCCATACTGTCGCCAATACCAGATGACCAAGAATGGTGCGACTGATCTGATAATCGCCAAAACAGGTCGTCTTCGATCCCGGAAACCCATATCGTCGCAAAAGCTCAATGGTTGCCTCAGAGATCAAGGCGCCTGTCATGCGCCATCCTTCGCGTCGTGATGAGTGCCTTGTCCACCAGTTTCTTGACAGCCAGCGACGCGCAAAAGATGCTGCCAGCTCAGCCAGCGAGCCAGAGTCGGAACCTTCAATAGGAAATAACCCTCCGTCATACTTAAGCAACAATCCAAATCCTAGCCATGCCACTTTTCATAAGGCTCTCAATGGCGATCATATCGAAGCTGTTCGCGACGACAGCCTTGACTCGATTGTGGACCCCAAATATCAGAAGAAGTGTCGCGCTGTTGTTGAGCCTGGCGGTATGGAACACTCCGGCCAAGCTGATCAGCAGGCCTGGACGCAACAGATGACCAGAAGCATGTCCGACGTTGACCTTTCGGGTTATCAGGACGACGTGCGAAGTCGCCTTCTAACCAAGCAGCAGCTTAGTGATATGGCCTGGGGTGTACGTGAACTAAGTCGCCGACTCAGTAGCATGCGCCTTCGGTTCAAGGTCAAGAGCATCTTCATCCTCACAAAGATATACGACCAAGACTTGATCCCAAAAACACGAGAATTAGTCAAGTGGCTCCTACAGCATAATCACGAGGTCGCCTACACCGTCTATGTTCAAGACAAGCTCAAAACAAACAAGAAGTTCGACGTCAGTGGACTCATTGACGAGGTGAGCAGGGGATATCTCGATAGAGGGGACGTGAACGAGCAGGCTGTCAAAGAAACGCTGAACAGGCGACTCCGATATTGGGACAAGAACATGTGCAGAACACGACCTCATACTTTTGATTTTGTTATCTCACTTGGTGGCGATGGTACAGTGTTATATGCCAGCTGGCTCTTCCAGCGCATTGTACCACCTGTATTGAGTTTTGCACTGGGAAGTCTGGGTTTCTTGACTAAATTCGACTTCGAGGACTATCAGCAGACACTCTTAACGGCCTTCACCAAGGGAGTTACAGTTAGCCTGAGGCTTCGTTTCGAAGGCACTGTCATGAGAAGCCAGCCACGCAAGAGAGCTCAGCTCAGTAAGGGCTCTGAGGAGGACGAGGAGCAGTCCCGAGACTTGGTGGAGGAGCTTATAGGTGAGGAGAGGGAAGATGAGCATACGCATCGGCCGGATGGGACGTTTGAGATTCTGAATGAGGTGGTAGTGGACAGAGGACCGAACCCAAGTGAGAATCCCAGAGTAAACGTTTGCCCTGCAGGAGATGTTCTAATGTATATTCTAGCAATGTCAACTACCGAGATTTTTGGTGACGATGAGCACTTCACCTCAGTCTTGGCCGACGGTATTTGCGTATCAACACCCACAGGCTCAACAGCATACAATCTCGCCGCCGGGGGCTCCTTGTGCCATCCCGAGAACCCTGTGATGCTGGTTACGTCTATATGCGCGCACACCTTGTCATTCAGGCCTATCATCCTTCCTGACACGATTGTGCTACGGGTCGGTGTTCCATATAGCGCAAGAACGGCTTCATGGGCGAGCTTCGATGGCCGAGAACGTGTCGAGCTCAAGCCAGGGGATTATGTGACCATCAGCGCCAGTAGATTTCCATTTGCCTCGGTGCAAGCCGAGGGACGGAGGAGTGAAGACTGGGTGAACAGTATCAGTGGAAAATTGGGATGGAACACTAGACAAAAGCAGAAGAGTTATAAGGAGTGGGAGAAATGAAATGATGTGTACCGATTTAGTATGGACTGGAATCATGTATGTGTAGGATGGCGTTTCGATGGCGGATTTCAAAGGGTTGGCGTTCTCATTGTACTATTTGAGCTGAGGAAACACATCTCGTCATCACTGCGAAGGGTGCTATGCTCGTGTAAACATGCACTTTTCCAGAAAGGCTTCGGGTTGTTTGGTTGGACGTGGCACAGGGGCCTCGCTACCAGTGAATCTATATAGTAACGAATTCAATAAGATGCATCACCAATCCTGCGCGAGGCAAGAAAAAAACAGTCACGTTATTGTTACTCAGGCGATAGAGGACGAATAATGTTGAGGAACTTACGATGGCCTGATCATGATCTGTACGGTTCTTATGACGATATTATCCTAACCTTCAGGATATATGATAAGATCTAGGTTAGATCTAATCTTCGGTTATTTAGGCTTGAAAGGAACTCTGCATGACTGCCCTGTGCTCACATCCATTATCTCAGTGCCCAAACTGGGCTTTTCGTTCTGCATCCATATTACTGCAGTTCAACAACACTACATATATACTGCAAATATAAAAGGACTTCGTGGCCTGTTATCTCTTGGTGTCTAGAGAGTCTTCTTACCTTGGCGCAGATTCAAGGCATTTGAGATGTCCTTGACTGAGTACCAAATAATCCAAAGCGGAATCCAGACCCATAGAGTGTTGAAGAAGAATAGGTAAACCCAAAGGTACATGAAGTTGCTCGTGTCGAGATTAACACTTCCAATGAGCCATTCAGGACAGAAAGTCATGAATCCTGAGCCTTGTTTAGTTTGGCGAATCCATACAAATTGAGGTGCTGTCGAGACTTACCGCCGTACAGCTCACAAGTAGCCAGGACAATCATCCAGATGCTGGCCTTGGGGTCTTTCTTAGCGAGGCAGTAGCACACATAAACAGCTAGAGGCCCATCAAAGAACACAGTCAACAACTCCAGACTCACAACCCCTAAGTCGACGCCAGCCCATCTCTTGTCAGCTCTCGCATATGCCATCCACAGCTGGGCAAACGGATTGTCTCCACCTGACTGCGCACCATATACTCGATCGTTATAACCTA
Organism: Fusarium udum; assembly: GCA_013186905.1. NCBI lineage: Eukaryota > Fungi > Ascomycota > Sordariomycetes > Hypocreales > Nectriaceae > Fusarium > Fusarium udum. The sequence continues at coordinate 12,214 of JAAQPG010000311.1, read as the reverse complement.
GGAATCCAGGAGGTGTTGGGAACAAGTCCGTCTTCACATTATCGACGAGGGGCTGGTACGAGAAGAAGCAGTGGTACAAAAAGCTACCTTCGAGGAGAAAATGACACAGGGCATCGGCGAGATGCCATATGAAAAGAAACCGGAGAATCCCCGAGGAAGAGGATGGTAAGAAACGCAAAGAGGCAGCATAGGCGACGAAGACGATTGCGAGCGTTGAGAGGAGGGAGATGATTGTTGTTTGGTCGAAAAGCGAGGGCGGGAGGGATGACGAGGGTTCTGTGGCCATTGCGTCGAACCTCAGTAATAAATCTCTTTTAATTAATTGAATTGAAGAGCAAAAGGTCCAGTTACTGAATTACAGTTGCAATTGAGTTGTTGTTGATGAAATTTGAGCTTCCGGAGAGGAGCGGTGTCGGAAACGAGACGCGAATGCGGCTCGTTTCGGTGGTAGCTTTACGCGATAGCCTCAAGCTGTGGAGTATCAGTAAGTTACCACCACCATGTCTCACGTCGCAATGTTAAGAAAGAAGAACAAGCTCAAATATAGAACCGTAGAACTATGGTAGGGAATTTTCCAGAAAGGACCTTTTGATATACAGTCGTATGTATCATTCTGTATAGAGACTGTTCACGTGCCAGAGCACGTGGTTCCAACAACAATCAGAGACCTCGAATGGTATGAGGACGCTGACTCCAAAGACTTGGAGAAAATCACGGGGATTTCTCAACTTAATAAAGAAACTGATCATTCGAAGTATTGTTAAATGTATATCATGCAGCACATGTCGATCCGAATGGGGTAAGTTGTTGAAAAGGAGATACGGTAATTGTCCATGGTTCAGACGATCATATAACAAAAACAGGGAGGCAGAGGTGTATTTGATAAGTCGATTGAAGATATACTGAGTACTGGGTATCTTAATGTTAAATATGGAGTGCACAGCAAGTTCCTGGGCGAGACATTGCCAAAATCCTCCCCTCCACAAGGTTGTACCTTCATCGTTTCTCGGGCAAGAAAGCATCTGCGATTTTTACCAATTGAAACTGTCACGGACTGAGACTATCTGGAAAGCGGTGTACTCCATAAGTCTTACATTACACTATGAATTACCAGAGATTCTGACGCCAGAGTGTGTTAAAGGCTGTCTCACAGCTATTATACTGCCTTTCCCTTCCTCTCTCTTCATGTCTTCTTCACCTGCCACAATACCATCTCGAATTCACTATCCAATCTGGATATGGAATAGGATCTCATGGTTTTAATCCCCGTTATTTCTTCATCCCTTTCTGCTTCTTAAGAAACACATATATTAGTCAAAATTCTGATTTATCTACTCATCATTTACTGTGAAATCTTAACATCCTCCATCAGACAACATGTCTTCCTGCGGGACCCTCGTGTCTACGAACATGTCGTCTTCTGCCGAGGGAGCTGCAGAATTCAATACTTCATACTTCTGTGGTCGATTCTGTGGGGCATCATTTTTATGATTGGGTCTTTGTAATAATAATTGTAGGAAGTTGTCGTTCTGACCGTCCACGGATGGCCACATGCTGTATCGTCCGTGCAACAAATGCACCCAAGCCCTCAATAACTCGATATATTTATGTTGAACGCGGCGAACACCCTAAACCCGCTCTAGAATAATCTCCAGGTGAATAACAAGAGCAGAGCAAAAGCTATGTCACTCATAATAGCTGTAGTACAAATTGGGTCTGAGCATCGCGGCGCAGTATGAGTTGAGTTAAAGACGGGACAATTTGTAAGAGCTTTCAAGCCCCGGTGTCAAGATTTGTAATATGTGTAAATTTTCTGACCATTATATTAGCCGTTTCTGACGTCGGAAGGAATAAAAACTGGACGATCTCGACACATATTCCGTACTCCTCGACCTTATGAGCACGGTTATGCAGAATCCTTGGCTACCATGAGATGGGACCAACTGTGGCGGACATAACTGAGAGGACGACTGACATATTTCCGGGCTTTTATGTAATTTTCACAGCAAGTATTGGTGACGGCATTAAACAATAGCAGTAGAGTATGTAGAATTGACTACTGTCTTTTTCTCACTCACGATGTCATGGCACGGCACAGATTTGCGTGGATGTGTGATTAAATCGTCGAGCGCGTAAACCCATGTGTTTCCTAATTATGAAGACTCGAGTTCCCACCAGCATTAGCTAGAGGAGTCAGGCCATATTCCGGTGTGGGGAGGAAGAGGAATCATTGTAATCCTAACAAGGAAATGCAAAGTCTCGGCACACCAGATTGTGCAAGATTTACAGCACTTTCTTACTACTACCCTGGAATGCGATTGGCGTGTCACAATCTATACTGACCTTATCTACTTTCTCACAGACTCAAGTAAATAAATGTACCATAATCTCGTAGCCTGTTTACGATCCTACATAAACAAGTTGTTACCTGGATCCTACTAGGAGATGATGCATGTGACTTACACCATACTAAGACAAAGAGCTCTTTGCGGGTTTGCAAGCCCCTCAAAAACGAAAACATCAGACCCTGAGTGGCTAGAGTAGTATCGAGAAACAAACAGCCACCAAAAGGCCGTGGTGGCACATCAGAAAACCAGAATTTCAAGCACATGCATACAAAAGGTTGGTAGCGGAGACATTGCTCCGTCGAGTAGGACCACGAGGGGCAAGATCTCGATGGAGAGCACAGCAGATAGCGAAGGACACCAATCAGCACCAGAAAGCAGAAATGCAGGCGTCGGGCGTAATTTTGGTTTACCCGCCTCGGGCGGAATACGGTCACAACAAGCAAGTTGAAGAATAAAATGCCCGATTTGGGGAAGCACAAAATAATGAGTGAAGTGTGAGGTAACTACCTTACGGATAAGCGTAATTGAAATGGATATCTACATTACGTCATTGTTGGTAGCTCTGGCCACGTCACCGCCACACTCCATGCTACCCCGCTATGTGGCGGCGCCCTTAAGCCCGGAAGCGGGGCAGATCTGACCCATCGTGTTACACCATATGGCGGGAAGTGGGTCCGCTGCTTAAAGAAGAAATACCTTCAAAGAGCTCTGAAATGACATCAAATTCTAGAGAGTCTTTGTAACAGAGGCAAATTTTAAGCCGCAAGGGACTGAGGTCGATCATGTGTGAGTATTCTGTGTGTCTCACCTAGGAATTGCACCATACACAGGGCACAATCCTTGAACTCCCAACCTGTCCCCCGCGACGCGCATAATGCGTATACAGGCCAGTCTCCTCTTCTACCCCCACCAAATAAAAACAAGTCCCAGATCCTTTGATCGAGATGACGTTTCGGTGATGACCTGACGTCAGGAATGTCTTTCGAGCAACCATCACAAGCCAAACGCCCGAGCTTGCTTGCTATCTTGCTTTCGAGTGGTCGAGTAAGCCAGAACATTACTGGGGTATAACCGATTGCTTCCCACTTATCAATAACAGTAACGTATCAAGCCGTCTAGGCAACGTAGGACTCCTATGCAGAAGCCAGTCAATGACGACACTTTTCCCCTTCACATGATAGCCCATGATAACTGGACATGAGGGGAGCAATGGGGACAGGCATACCAAACTCAAGGACGTGTACGCTAAACAAGTGGTCAAGCACTCGATGACGACGGTTTACTTACAAGTTGATATGAGAATAGGAAATCAATCTATATAAACCCCCATTCCTCCTCAATCCAATCCACTGCTTCTCCTCATCATCACATACAACTTCAACAAATCATCAACCTCAGCATTCACCAACTTAACTTTTTTACGAGAACAATCAAATCAATCCACCATGGACTCCATCAAGAACACTGTCAACCAAGCTACTGAGAAGGTAAGAATGCTGTAGACATTACGCCTTGCTTCTGAGTTCACTGCTAACATGTTACAAGGTCCAGGAGGGTCTCTCTGGCACCAGCAAGGAGGCTAACAAGGAGGTAAGCCGAGGGAAAACACTTGCCTTTGCTCAGAGCGCATGACTGATCAATTTCCAGGTCGCCAAGGATTCGAACGCTGGCGTTGGCACTCGGTAAGCTGATACACGATCCCCGAATATACATTATCCTTGGCACACTCCGAACTATCCTGAATTATCTAACTTTGCTTTCCTTCAGTGCTTCCGCGGCTAAGGATGCTGCATCTGACAAGCTGGACGAGACAAAACACTCTGCTAAGTCCGAGGGTTACTCTGCTCAAAAGTGAGCTTGGTTGCAGTGTTGAGAAGAATGAAGGTGGTTGTTCAATGCCTCATGTTTTCAGCATATATGCAAGATTTAGTTATGTTATAGCTTAAAGAAGTGTTATGCTCAAGACCATGATCGTTTCTATGTGTTATCATTCATATTCTAATATCCTATATCCGGGTGAAAGGACAGAGTCATAATTGCAAACTACAGCGAAGCCTACAAAGAACCTGAAAAGCAATATCAACAAACGGCAAGATGTCTTCGATTAGTAAAAGTGACAAGGTAAGGATATATTGGTATTTGAACTTAGTAACCCAATAGAAACATACATACTTACCTTTATTACTTTGGCTAGGTTCTCACCATTAGTGAAGAGGACGGCGTGAACTGACGATTAACACTTGGCGTCCTAGTAACATAGCATCAAAAACAGTACCAGTGTAGACACATACAGTTCTAATCTGATGGCATGATGAATATACACATTCATATCACCAAATGCTCAAATAAGTGCAGAAAGGTCTCAAAAGTCCAGCCATAAGGGCGAATCGATTGAACAACTTCAAGATGCCATTGACAATTAATAGACCTTAAAAAGTGAAGTAAGATCTTGGGAATTATTCTAGATTATCTGCTCCAGCTCACAGGGTGGTCCAAAGACCATAGAGCACAGTGGTATCGGTCTTAAGCAGACAAAGAAGAAGGGTAACGGACAAAGCGAAGCGGCTGTGACGAGACCAAGAGTCTTTGGGTACGAGGAACTCGAAGATAGTTGAATGAAGTCGGGTGGTTTCAAACACTCAACCACGAATTGTAACGCATACGGGGTTCCGAAATCGATCCCCGTGGACTCGGCGAGTACTAAACTGTAGTTCTGACTAGGCTACATATAACAATCGGTAGCCATCGCCATTCCAACAGTAAAAGTTCGTCACTATCAATTATATGCGGACTCATTACGGCCACCGCGTCATTAAGTTACACGAACAGTCGACCTGGACTGATACCCAGCGATAACTGAATATTTATATCAAGACAATACGGACGCACTAACTGCCACGATTGGCAATTCTCGGGAGCAAGAAAACATCAAATGAATGAAAAAAAATAGATGAGTTCCCTCTGAATTGTTTCTGGCTCACCAGGGGGTCTAATCCCACCATGCGAGCGAAGGGGTCTCCTGGATTCTGCCAACATGGCAAACGAGGCTCCGATTCCCTTCCCGGATGAACAACAGCCGATCAGTCACTCACCAGTTCCTACAAGTAAGACTCCTCAGTGTGGCCGACAAACCTCAACTTATTAGACGCTCAGTTCACCCTTATAGATACTTTTGGTTTTCCACATTCGATGGTATTTGTCTGTAGGCGGAAGAGGTGGTCGAGTGAATCACAGCGATAAATTCATGCTGACAAGTGCATTAAGTACTTAATATTGTTAGATGAAAAGGAAAGGCTTGATATAATCAAGTCTAGCCTAGAAGAACGGGGACTATTTATACTGATCCCTAAGATGATTGTCTCTATATAGGTATCATCAGTTTGTCCTTACTGCCTAGATAGGCTGTATGCACATTAAGTCGCAAGGCAAACAGAAAATAACTACAAACATAGGTGTAGGCAAACCTAACCAACAAATATTGTTGGCATTAAGGACCATACCGCGTCAAAGGATATGCGAGCTCTTAGAGTCAACGTATATAGTAACACTTGACCACCACAATGATAGGAATGACTGCATGGAGGTGATCTGGATAATAACCAATATGACAGTGCCCTGTATGCGCAGGATATGTTCCCTAGAGGATGGATTTCCCTTATCGGTTCCATTCAAGGTCCTGGTTAACAACCAGCTGAACCAGTGGGACAGATGTGCCATGTTGCCGAACAGCATGGTATAGTACATAGGCACGTAAGTCAAGGATCACCACCGTGAGTGGCCTGGGGTGCTGAAGTATATCTATGAACATGACGTTTGATTATCTTTGAGGTCTTACTCCTCCTTCGCCTCCCTCCTCTCTGGGATGGAAAGAACCGTACAAGTGTCACTTTCTCAGCCGAGCTTATCAACCTTGCCGCTGACACTCAGCCTCTCGCCATTCTCCTCTATCCCCTTCTTCTTTACGAGGACAGTAACAGTAAGTATAGTGAAATATTCAGGATACAGCCTAGAATCTTGTGCTATGCCATATGGTGAGCATCAGAGCGATATGAGGCAGTCCTGTGATAACGGGGGCCGTGACTAGCGAAGACCAGAGACCAGAGACCAGAGACCAGATGCTATGGAGGTTGGCTCCCTGGACCCCAGAGTGTTTTCAGGATCTAGGCCTGTAAAGTACAACGTCACCGGGCCCCTAGATTTTACGCCATCACTATATTTGTCGACATCAAACGGCACCCAACTATCCAAACAGTCGACCTCTAGCGGAGTGGTCGCCAACATCCTCCTGCAATAGGATCAGAATGGGCAATACAAGCGGACGCAGCATCGGCTACTACTTCGCCAGAGTCAAATTGACTGTCATATAATATGCACCATAGAAAACATTATCTTAGGAAGGATTCCCTAGCTTTGGCTTAGTGTAACATCATCATCCTCCTTGCATACATCTTCAGCCGCTTCTACGTACGCCCGAGGGATGAAGGTGGACAATTACATAAGTTCCGTAGGCTACTACTGACTCAACGCTGTGTTAACGTGTACCTTCTTTTGTCACGAAGTAACATCATATTAATATTTATGATGTCTCGATCTAATTCAGCTTATAAGTTCCAAAGTATCACAAAGAGGTAAGTACTTAATTAATAGATAGCAAAAGGGGGATAATATATGGAGATAATTGAGTAACCCTAAACTGCGAATAATTCCATAATGATGACTATCGTCCTCGAGAGCTTCACGGATGCTGCGTAGCTAGGTCCCCTCGAAGTGGTTCTATCGATTTAAGAGCGAGGCCGGTTGCCTACACTCTTGTCTTACATCTATTGTTCGACTTCTAACCTCTACCTGGTGTCACTCCCTTACTCTCTCCAAACCCAGGTCTCAACTTGATCGTCTATGAGCAGACGATAGCCGACGGGTTTGACGGTACTGCTCAAAAGAGGAACACCAGAGAGTCTACAGCCACCTTTCCGGGCGCGTATACGACTACCAGCACCATCAACGCAATCTTCGCGTATGCCTTCTTATGATGCCCGTGTGTGGTAATGCAAGTCTCATAGGAGACCAGCCACGAAAGAAGTAGAGCCGTACCCCAGTGAAGATATTGGAGGCACAATCATCAAGCGACAAAGTGCCTGCTTTCAACGGTCAAGATGTGCAAAAAGAAGGCTAAGTTAATCGGCGCCCTGAAGGAGTTGGGAGGACGACAAACGGTACAGGTAAAGAGGAAGGTGTCATACTTGTGGTCCAAAACGATATGAATCACAACCACGGTCGCCTGCGCAAGACGATGTTACTGTTGAAAATCCAGCCTCCCAAGTTGAGGTTCTCGGACAGTTTCCCCATATCCAAGCTGGATGGTAGCATAAGGTTTAGGGTAGGCAGGAAAATACCAGACCTCTATCCTACGGTATATAAGTAAAGAAAATGTTTAGGCAAGTTTAGTGTATCTCAGTAGGTCTTTAGACCAGCGTTTTAGTATATCGTCTTAATATTAGGAGTTTTGTAATCCTCGACGGGTATCTATTTTACCAGAGACAACACGCAAACTATCGAGTGACGAAATATATGTGGAACTCCCAGCTTGCGGCAGACCCCTCCCCTAGGTACGTTGGACCTACTTACATCACCAGCACTGGCAAAGGGATACACAACGAAACGCCAACGTCAAGTGTGATAGAGTCTGTCTCACACGTAAGTCGACGCAAGCTAGGTGGTCGGCATTGCTTTCCCTGTTTATGTTGCAACAAGCACGGCACTGGACATCATGAAGCATCTCATTGCCGTAGGGGCTTGTTACCTGGATACGATCCTCACGAACGTCACCTCTACTGCGTACACATGGCATTTACTAACTCACCTCCAGTGTTCCCTTCTTCCCATCCGAAGACTCCAAGTTACGTGCCACCAGTCTCAATATCCGGCGTGGAGGCAACTGTCCCAACTCTCTTCAGGTCTTAGAACAATTACTCTCCGAGCACGACACCCTCCAGCTACATCTAGTATCACCCCTTCCCGCTGCAGCCTCGTCCGCAACACAGCGTGTTATATCGTCGTTCGGTGCGCAGTCGAACATTGACTTTAGCCACTGCGTTTATCGCGAGGAGAGTACGGAGGCGGCAAGCAGTTACATCATGCGTAGCGAGACATCAGGTAGTCGTACGCTTGTCAACTACAATGACTTATTAGAAATGACCGAAGACGAGCTCGGCAACATCGCGCGAGGCTTCAACCCGGACCAGGAGACATGGTGGCACTTTGAGGTTGGATGCAGACGTGGTATCCTCTGCCCGGTAATTCTAGGCTGATGATGGAACAACAGGGCCGAATCCCGGATACTATACAGAGCTGTATCCGTCTCCTGCGTAACGTACTACCAAAAGCGACAATCAGTGTCGAAATTGAGAAGCCTGGTAGAGAGGGCCTCCCTGAGCTGGCGGCAGAAGCGGATGTTGTCTTCTATTCGCGAAGTTGGGCTGAGGTGAGAGTGGACTCATGGATATCGGCCGTTACAATTGTAGTGACCTAACAAGGGGGATAGAGTCGAGGACACAAGACTCCGGAACAATGCTTGAGAGCTGAAGGGCATAAAAAGGCGTACGTTTCATGGAAGGATATCAGGCTTCTGCTTCGACTGTATGACCCTTGCTGACAAGAGGCTGCACAGGTCACTGGCACTGTGTACGTGGGGTGAAGATGGAGCAGCTGGGCTGTCTCGGTCGACAGGCGAGAGTATTCACTGCCCTGCCCTGGATAGATCAGGGCGAGACATTTCCGTGATGGAGTGAGTTGTCCCGCCCTGACAATACCTAACACGGCAACAAACCTAGTACAAGCCGCGTAAAACTGCAGGACCTGACCACTGTTCGAGATATAGTGCCGTGGGAGCGGGGGACACTTTCATAGCCGGAATGCTGTACGGACTGATCTGTCACCCTGACGACTGGAGCATGGGGAAGAAGCTGAGTTTCGCTGTTCGACTGGCTACGCTCAAAGTGCAGCGGGAGGGGTTCGACGGACTCGGAAGGGATATGCTTGGAAAGGAGATTGGAGGCGTTTGAATGAATACCTGCTTACGGGTAGCCATGGGCATGACTACCTGACGGTGTTATCCTGATAATATTATGGTTGCTGGACGACAATCCACACATTTAGCTCCTTAGGCAGACTTTCGGTGCAAGGGTCAGATGCCGGAATATCAAGGGAAATTTGGAAAGAGGGGGGAAAAAATACTAAACCGCTCATGGGCGGGGAGAGAAATGGAAAGTAAGAGCAAAGCAGCTCGGCGAACCATGAGTCGCCTATGGCTTACACCGGCTGATAATGCTCTCAATCCGGGTGATGAGAGATTAAGTGGGAAGAAGAGAGACGGCTGAGCCTAGGACTGGAAGGGACAGACAGTGGAGGAGAAGTGGAAGGGGGATAATTAGAAACAGGGGAGAAAGGCGGTGAAAACGGGGAATAGAGAAACTTTGGGTTGCTTTGGATCTTCAACCGCCGTAGTGTACATACGCACTTCCGCTATTGGTGAGGGCACGGGTTGGTTAGTCAGGTATGGAGGCGTATGTAGTATGTAGGTAGGTATCAACATGGACCTGTTCAGTCTCTCCTGCGTGTTGATGTGATGCAAGTGGATGAGCAGGTGTCTTGTTGTCCTTGGCTAGGTAGTCAAGGAAGGGCAAGGATGATGCTACTCTGCCTGCAAGACACAACCTTTGAACCACGCGGATGCGCCGGGGCTACTGCATGGAGACCACGATTAGTCTAGAAGCACGTCGTTAGTCTTGGTGCTCGTGTGAAGAAACTGTCTATGTAGATAGTGCAAGAATAAGATGGAAGTGAACATCCTTGGTCATCCATCTTTCAACTGATCTACTCCGTATCAACAGAAGTCATAGCTCTGAAGCTCATCATTAAGAGAGAGAAAACATAAAAGTGGTGTAATGATTGTTGCACGCTCAAGCCAAAGTCGAATCGATTCTTAAGAATCATACAACAAGGGATGTTTAATTCCCAAGCTTTGTTAAGACGGTTAAGCGAAACCGATAGGTAGCTAATATAGGAGGCTAGTGGTGGGATGCCAGAAAACCTTAGAGCTTAATCAAATGTGATATAAATACTCAAGCAGGTTTAGAATGATCCAGGACTAATTTAGGAGATCCTTCGACTATTTATTTTCGCACCCTCACTGAATGAGGGTCTCGAGAAGTTGCACGCCCCGAGGGAAGCATGGTTGCAGCACAGACAACGATATGTACCAGAGCCAGGGCGGCGGCCAACCGTCCGTCTGCAGCTAATGCTTACATAGTATGCACTAGGGAGGATTCTAAAGGGCAAGCGAGCTGCGAGCCGCTCGACAGCGTCGTCATGCGGTGCAGAGTCTAAGGTCCCAAAAGCCCCGAGACGCAGGCCTAAGACGATTTGCCGTAGTTGCTATTTGGGCAGCTGGTTTGTTTAGCAATGGCACCAGGGACAGGGACAAGGTGTGAGACGTGTCAGATGAGACGGGAGGACACGACAGAATAGGATGAAAGGAAACAGGAGCAAGTCTAATGTGTCCGCGGTCAACGCAGCTTTGAGAGTAGGACAACCATTCTAATTGCAGCACCAAACTCACAACAGTCCACACTCGAAGTACATAGCACTGTTGTTGGTGGGGCATGTTTTCGACAATGAGTGAGAACCGAGGACAGTGATACGGGTGTGAGGAGAACAAGAATACTACACAATCGAAAGGGAGTACTATGTATATGTAATAAGCCGCTGCCTCGATGACGATAACAGCCATCAGATACAACCGGACAATATCGGGGGATGCACCATAGATACCAGAAATTGAAGTCAATACGGAGTACGGATATGTCGTAGACTATCACAACAAAGCCTATGCAAAGTGGAGGTACGTACGTGCATGCCGCTGGCATGGTGCTTGTTGGCTGGCTCTCATCAAAGTTAAGGGGATGTGATTCAAGGGCTGCACCATCAAATAGGATACGGCATGACAAAAGCTTGAGATCCATCAAACCTCATCGAGACAAACGAGTGCGTGACCGTGACTGTGAGTGCGAGTGCTTGCTTTGCTTTGCGAATCACGCCGGCCCGCTTTGAGCATGTCTCAAAACCCCTGCACATTGATGAAAGCCAGAAACCCTCTCTGCCAGCACTAGACAAGGGGTGAACTGTGGATGTGAGTCTTCTCGCGGTGGAGGGTATGTCCAATCTCATAGGTCCCCACACATGCCCAGTCACAGCCATAATGGGCAATTGATTGGTGTCGTATTAGTTCTAGGGGGTGTTGCCCGAATAAGCCCGGACTTGACGGTCAGAGAGGGCCCTACAACTTTCCGTTGGCCTGGCTGAACTCTGCTCTGACCCGCCATGAGCATCCCCGATCGGTATGGAGTTCTCGGACGGAGGAGCGGGCGGCAGCTGGAGACGCCCCCGGCTTCCGGGCTCTATAGTTAGATGCTAGCACTGCGCCGCAGGCGTTAAAGACCAGCATGTACATGTTTTGGGAGAATGCCAGGCCGTGTTAGGGACTGGAAATCTTTCTGAGTCTCAGGCGAACAGAAATGTTGTGTTGAATAGTCATTGAATTACTTTTCATTACTCCGTATGATCGGCAATGAAGTAGAGTGCCTCTTGTCTGTTCCCGAGTATCTTAGGGATCATTCTGACAAGATTTCCTGCACAACCCGTTGACTCTCGCCTTGCTTGATTACAGAACTGAGAGGCTGAGAAGAAGTCATGTATTCGAGAGAAAGTGGTGGTACTCTATTAGTGACATGTCCTCTCTGAGGGGATATAATGTGTTTTTTATTATATTTTAAGTTATATTTTATTAACATTTTAACTACCTTATATAA
>JAAQPG010000310.1:0-83806 GCA_013186905.1 Fusarium udum | reverse complement strand
TATTAAGCTAGCTAAATTGCGCAGTGGGTTTAATCTAACCAATCAGAGAGTGCTAGGCTGCTCACAGCGCAATAACAGTGCAACCGTTATAAATAACATCAAATGGAAGCAAAGCGAAGCAAAGCGAAGCAAAGCGAAGCAAAGCGAAGCAAAGCGAAGCAAAGCGAAGCAAAGCGAAGCAAAGCGAAGCATTGAGAAATAATCTGAAACTGACGACAAGAAAACAAAACAAAACAAAACAAGTCCTCCTTTGGTTCTTTTTGGTGAGATCTCTGATGACCTTCCTCACTGGCACATAGGTCAGAGAACACACGGAGTTCCAAGATTTGCTCTTACGCTGAGGATAATGGTCTAACTACTAAGATAAAGTACATATTAGATTGAAATAGAATAAACATCAAAGAAGTTACCCCGTCTCCCAACCATCGTACCATCCATAACTGACTGAATTCAAAAGACCCAACACCAGCTTAAAAGAGTTCACCCTCTACCATACGCCACCTCACCTCAGTCATAAAAGCCTTGATCGGGCCCTGAGCAACATCAGCACGGCACTTGTTTCCCTCCGCATGACGAAGCAAGCTACTCAAGCGGTCAAAGCGGGCTTCGCAGCCGGGGCACCGGAACTTGTCATCAGAGTAGCATCTCGATACCACGCTTTGATCACTCTTGTGAACAGCCCATTTGATAGAATGAGCACCAATGTAAGAGTGGCATTCGCGCATCTCCACGTGCTCAACCATCTGGGAAGCGGTTTTGAACTTCTTCCAGCAGGTGATGCAGGGGATCATGTTCTTCTTCTTGGAAGACCACGAGTTTATCTGCCTGAGGTCATCCAACATGTCGTCTTCATTGTAATTATCAAAGTTCTGGAAGTCCGAGTATGAGATGGATTCATCCGAGATGTTGTCCTTGTCGAATAATGCCCACCAGGCGTCCTCGTGCGTTTTCCTCCAGTGCTTTGCAAGTAGATACTGGTTACGGAAAGGTTCGTTGCATGGCCTGCATCTGAATCCTGACATAACCTTCTTGGCGGGAGCATCGGCCTCTTCGGGGCTCACTTTTGTGAGATATTTATTGCAGTATGTGGGACGACGCCCATGATTCCAGGCCAAATGGACATGGAACCAGTGAACATCGCGATATAGCCTGCCACAGTCGGTGCATTTGTATACTGAAACGCTGGCGTCTCCTGCCTTGTCCTCTATCGTTGGCTTTTCGACTGGTTTCTCAACTGGCTTCTCGACCGCTTTGTTCTTCTCCGCTGCCCAACTGCCATGACCGGCCTTTTCTTGATGTTCAACAAGCACAGTGAATTGGTAAAAAGCCTCGTCGCAGTCCCTGCATCTGAATTCGGGTGCACGAGGTTCTGCAACCGGCTTTTCAGCTGGCTTCTCGACTGATTTCATGAAATAGCCATGTCCGACCTCTCTTTGATGGTCAAGAAGCATAGCAAAACTGTAAAAGACCTCGCCGCAGTCCTTGCACTTGTATTCGGGAGCAGAAGGTCCTGAAGCCGGCTCCGGTGTCTTCTCTCTTATTGCCATAGGGCCGTGAGCGAACATTTCCTGATGCTCTCCCAGCGCAGCAGTGTAGTAAAATGTCTCGTCACAATCTTGGCACTTGTATGGCGCTGGCGGGAGTTCTGCATCCGGATTCTCGGCAGAGTTCTCGTTTGTATTTTCAACGAGATCCGGGGCGGATTCTTTGTCGCTCTCCTCATCGTTCTCTTCACTGCCCTCCTCATTGCTCTCTTCATCGTTCTCCTGGTCGTTCTCCTCGTCACTCCCCTCCTCGCTCTCCTCATCGCTATCCTCGTAGTCCTCCTCATAGTCCTCCTCATCAGTCTGCCCATCGCTATCCCATGAATTAGGTGAATTAAAACGATAGGTGGTTCTCATATGCTCGTCAAGTTCATCATAGGAGTAAAACGTCTTGGGGCAAAAGTCACACTTGTGTATAGTAACAGGCCCATCGCCCGACCAAAGGTTATGGCGTATGACATGCTGTTCAAGCAGATCGAAATGGTGAAAGCTATCACTGCAGAAGTCGCACTTCCATCGTTGTGGAGATGGTTCAGAGGCTTTTTCATTCTGTCTTCTGCTTTGTATCCCTGCAGGCTCTGTCGTTCTCTCTGTATGCCCGCTGCGGCGCAAGTGCTCTTCAAGTGCAGCTTTGGTAGGGAAAACTTTCTTGCAATAAGTGCATACTTGATTATGCGTGTCTCTGTGATGATCTTGAAGTGCACTGTCATCAGCGAAAGATTTTCTGCACACTTCGCAATTAATCCTTCCCTCTTTTGGCTTCGGATTATGCTCTCTCTTCTCATGCTGCTTCAGCCATTGCTTATTTTTGAAAGACCGATTACACATTGTGCATCCGAATCGCTTTGGCGCGTCTTCGCCAGGAACTGATTCGGCGCCGTCTGGATCTGTGGAGGCATGTTTGGTCTGCTCACGATGTTGTCGGAGCGAATTCTTGTGAGTAAAGGACTTATTGCAGATATTGCAAGTAGGTAATTTGGCTTCAGGCTGTTCGGCACTATCTTCAGACATGGCTTTGAGATTTTGAAATACTTGGTTGTTTGGTGTTGAGAAAGACAAGAGATAGATATCGGGGAGGTCAAATGATATAACGTGGTGCTTTTAAGGGGCTTGGTTACAAAAGCAATTAATGGAATCGGATGAAGTTAAAAGCGAAAGATGTGATTGGCCAATTGGATTGGCATGACGACAGAAACTCTAAATCTGTAGTAACTACATCTGACCCCTTGCAAAGCATATTGGAAGCCATTGGCATCATTTCACAAGTCATAGTTATATTCACTGACAGGCCCATGATCCCTGTCAGGAGCAGGTGTGCACACGACGTTACAGATACTTTTCCCAGCTTACATTGAGATCGTGACCCGTCGCAGCGACGGTGACCGCTCAGCTTCAGGGTAGGTGGCCGAACTCGTTAAGATGCCTGACTACAGGCAAATAAATAATAGTTTTATGCAAACTGCGAGTTGTTTAATACTCGGTATGGCCTCTTTTGGGTCGAGTTTTCTAAAGATTTATATTTCAACGCGAACTGATCGAAAATACGTAGATCTTGAAGCCTATTCTACCATATATATCAAACGCTCAAACACCAAACCGCCCTAAAAACAGACGACTATGTTATCGCGGCGAGACCTATCAAGACAAACCCAAACGTCTTTCAAACCAGTTCTTGACCCTGACCCGTGCACCTTTCTTCGCCATTTTGTCCCATGCCTCTTCATTCTCAGCTGATCCTTCCGTATCAATACCCTCTTCTCGGATACGATTCAGGCCACAGCATTCCGGATGACTAGCTGCCGCTGCAGGAAGTCCCAAGAGCCTCGCTTCCAGAAACCCAACCTTTGCCTCCTGAATGACATCCGCAGCCACAACTTCCTGCTCACCAGTTGCTCTTCTCTTCCAGAAAAACACTTGGTTCGGATCCATAGGCTGAACACCAAGATACCCTGGCACTGCGTCGCTAAAACCACATTCTTGTCTTCCACGAGCGCCAATATGTACCTGTGCATGAGCCGAAGCAGTTTCATGCTGAGTTGATTCGTCTGTACTGGAATCGGTGCAATCGGCGTCACAGTAGTTAAGAACCATTCCTGGGTTCCGGTCCTTTCGACCCATAATGACTAGCCTGCCGACTCCAGCTCCAGGGATAGATCCGCTCGGGCAGCACCAGGCATGTTTCATCATAGCCTCGTGCGTGGTGTCGTGGGTACCCTGTCGAGACATCCCTTCAGTTTGCCCTTCAGAAGTGCAGCTCGGGAAGCGTCTTTTGAGTTTATCTTCATCAAAAGAGACACCCAGGTGGGAAGATAGTTGTTGAACCATCCAAGCGAGAGGGGCATGCACAAGGCCTTCTTGTTGTCCAAGTTTACCCATGTTACCATGATCGCCTAGAAAGAAAACCTGGTGGACGTTGTGTCCGCACATGTAAGTTGGACTATAAGGACTTCTGGTTTCGTGCAGGGCCAGGGCATGGAAGGAATATTTCACATCTGTATCAAGCATCAGCTACAATTAGGTTTCAAGTCAGATTATGCCAGCACTTACTATTTGGAACATGGTCTATGACCTTGGTCTTATACTTGCTTCGGTGAAGATAGGACAGTGGCTTCGCAATGCCAAACAACGGGATACCCAGTGAACCAACAGTATCAAAACAGCAAAGTGCATCGATTTGAATGGCATCCCAGACTTGAACTTGTCAACAGCCATTGTCAAAGGAAAGTAGCTAAATACTTACAGTTGTAGTTGCGTCGTAGCTCATCCTTGTTGGCTTTGGCAAGATATGGATCTTTCTTACACACGTCATACAAGCGCTTGAAGAACTCCGTGTCTCCGTCGCGAACCAGACCTAGACAGTCGATTATCATTGCTAGATAGCGAGCCGCCCATGCACCTAAATATGATTATCAGCTATCATCTGAACACAGATGAAAAGGAAATCCCCGACTTACCTCGAGAGTAGCCACAAAAGATGATCCTGTCACCCTTATTGTAATCATCGGCTATATTTCCTAGAAACTGTAAGCATTTTCTAATGGAATAACCCCAAGGCTAAGGCTAGGAAGCTTACTGTAGGCGGTGATGACATTTCGACGTGTGCCCCAACCACCAAGACCTTCAACATGTGAATAAGAATATGAAAGAACAAGAGGTAAAATTGTGGTAGAACGTACCTCCAAGAATCTTGTCTGTCAAACCATCAGTGCCTACTCCGTTGACACGAATCTTCCGAATGTGCTCGCTCTTGGAGATGAGATCAGGCAGGCTGGAAACCACGGTCTCTTTCGAGCTTTTGACGCTACCATGCCACGTTCCTGTTCGAGTTAGTCATGAACATGATTTTGAGAATTCTAGTTGAGAGAATTTCCGTACCATCAAACGCAACGAAAAGTAGTTTGGGTGAGCTTTGTTTCTCCTTTCGCTGGCGGGCTTGTTGTCCATGAATATGGGAATGAATCGCCATGATAAACGAACAGGTATAGTTTGATATGAACGAGAGTTTAACAGCTGGTGTTTCTGAAACGAATAAAGTATATTTAGCGAGCGACTAGCAGAAAATAGTTGGGTTGAGATACTGGTTACAATAGAAAACAATGGACCCCAAGTAGATAAAGTCGGGCTTAAATAAACCGAAACAAAAATCAGGCTATGGAAGACTCCTCTCTTCCCGCCACTCTTTCAGGTTATCCTACAATTTCGATGGCGGTGCAAGGCATAACGGGCTCCCTCTGCCCAAATCCGAAAGCCTTATTAGCAATCTATCAACACAGTTAAGTTGCACTTCTGCCTGTATAGCCAGTAAGTATGACATAGGTGGGAAAGCCACTTGGGGGCTGCCATATACACTGCGCGAGATATTGGGGGCCACGTCTCTAGGTGATGATTGGTACGGTACATCTGACTGAGCTGTCAGCTGAAATACACCCACTAATGATTCGAGGCTGTGAGTTCCTTCTGATCCAAAAATGCGAACGCCATATGTCGATAGTGTGTCTTGGCGGCATGTCATCGAGTACAGCGTCTCGTATCCATTTTTACGGATCGCCGGAAAAGTGGCCATTCCGTTATCACCGGAAGACGTTGAGGCTATGCACGATTTCGGCGCTTAATATATGCTACGAACCTGCTAGTCAGGAACGAGGTTTTATGCATACTTCTTAGTTCACCTGAAGGTCACTTGTCACTCCAAAGTAGGCTGAGCGATCGCTGACCATCTCAGAGCAGCACTGCCTCAGCGATTGACAAAGTGCTTTGAGGTGGAGGATACACATTATCAAGCAACCTGCACCACTTTGCGTACGAGTCATATATATGCCTTGATTCATTTTCATTATTCTCCTCCTGTGAGTTCCTGATATAATTTGCGGGATGTCCAGATATCGCCACGTCTGGGTGCTGAGTGGTAAGATAAGTCAAGGTCCAACGAGGCTTTCAATACAAACATTTATTATAGGAAACAAAATTATAAGCAAAAGTACATATGTTTCATCGACTCCAGCCTGGCTGATGTGGCACAGAATCCCAGTACCGACTCTCCTCCTCCTTCGCATCAAACTCCTCCCGAATCCCAGGATCATCCACAATCTGACACAAGAGCAGATAAGCAATATCACACCTATGGTTGCTCAAAGGATTAGTCTGCAACAAGTTATTATCCTCAATCATCCTCTTGAAGTCCACACCACAGTAAGGGCCCATCTCAGGAGCAAGACCCCATCGTCTTCGGGGATTCGAGCAAAACTCAACAAGCCGCTGAACAGAGATGGCATCAGGTTCCCAGCGGATAGCCAAGGCTTGAGGCATTTTGTACCAATATGCCACTTCGAACCACGCGAAAAACTCGTCGATCTCCATGATGGGTTGGTTGTTGTATTGTTCTTCTGTCATTCGTCGGATCTTTTCCTCTTGCTTTGCTGTCTCGACGTTGCGTTCGAGTTCACTGAGAATTGTCTCTGTGGTGATTGCCAGGCCATTGATTGCATCGATCATACGCTTCATGGTTGGAGTTGACATGATGTCGTCTGGCCTCTTGTAGATGATGTTGTGCTGAACTTCGGCCCAAGCCTGTGAGACAACCGTTCCAATCTGTATCTCGACTCGATACCCTCCCTCCCAGTCGACAACCATCTGCCAAGATTTGTAACCCGAATGCTGCCAGTACTCATCAGACCCATATTGATCCTGAGATCGCCATGGACCTCTTGAATGACTCTCTAGATTCAATCTATCTACCTGTGGAGCATCTCTCCCGCTGCCAACGGTCCCAAAGAGATGCGCAACGCTGAACCGCTGCTGACACTCTTTTGCCATGTCAATTACATCTTGAGGTAGGTATAGACCGATCCTAACAGCAGCAAGGTCTCCCATATCACTGTGGTGAAAGATGTTGTCTTTGAGCGCGAAGGAAGTGAACTCGGTTTCACTCGCCATGCCTCTGAGCTTAGTCTCTAGCGAGTCATAAGCTTTGGTTCTGCAAGTCACTACTCCTTTGGTCCCAGTCTCTTTGAGAAGATCCTGCAATGTATCCCTAGCTTCGTACGCAACGTTTTGGTATGCTGCTTGAGTGTTGGGATCACCGTAGTATGCAAGGCATTCTTCAACTTTCTGAAGATATGCAGCGTTGTGATTGTTTGAATCCTCATCGTGGTCGTCTTGACCGTAAGGGTTTGATAAGCCGCCTTGTTCATCTGAACCAGTGTGGCTATAAGCATCTTGCTGATCATCCGAGTCATCCTGGTTGTATGAACCATAGCCATGGTAGCCGCTCATGATGGAGAAGACTGGCGCGATGATAAAAAAGTGAGAGATGATTTGTTTTGCAGAGGGATCGGAAACATGAGAATTCTGGGATATTCAGAATAAATAATCTTATTTACTACCAAAATAATCAGCCTCTTTATACCTTTGCAATGCCTAGAGGTCGGGACTGTAAAACGAGGCTCGGCTCTCGGGCTTTTTCCCCCAACGGCCCCCAACTTTCTAAACGCGCAGCCTTAAATTACAGTACAACAGTAATCCTTGATACATCCTTCAACTGTGTCTGATTGGCCATCACGTTGCACTCATGGATGCTACAGTCATCTTGTGTGTTCCTATTGAGGTTGAAATGCGGCTGAAAGTGCAGGAGGCCAGCGCTTGTGTCACACACGGCGGTAGCACGCAGCTTGGCATCGAGCGGTAAATGCCTCATACATGACCAGAAAATCTACATATCAAGTTCTGAGTAGAGGTCTCTGCAGAATGAATATCCGGCAAAAATATTGACATACCGACAAGGGTGATGATGTAGTGAGCTGGGCGGGTGTATCTAGTTTAGGAAGCTAAATATGCTGTTGGGCCCAAATCCATGGCACTAACTTGGCTGTTGGTTTGTCTTATCACATTTTACTCCACTATGGACCAACAGAGAGAAACCATGTGCTCTGGCAAGCCCACAGTCGAAACAACCCTGTCCTCTTCAGCCGCTCTACCCCATTACCGGTATCCCCCTCTAAGAAGCCTTGGCACAGTCCGGGTCCTCTCCTTAGAACCTGGCCAATCTGAAAGCCCACTACGGGGAACTCTGGAGGAAGCTCATGTCAACTCTCTCAAAGACTACGAAGCACTATCATACATCTGGGCAGATCCAGGTCCATCTGATAGACCACATGAGATCATCCTTCGTGAGAATAACCAGGATGCTCTATTGCCACTTAGAGGAGGTTCCATCTTTGCAGCTCTGCTCCAGATTCGACTTCCAGATCAGCAAAGACGAGTTTGGGCTGATCAGTGCTGCATCAATCAAGATGATCTTGATGAGAGAAGTAATCAAGTCCATTCTATGGGCAAGATCTATGAAAACGCGACTAGGATCTTGGTATGGCTTGGTTTGGACACCAATAAGGAAGCAGAGTCGGCTTTCAATTTGATACATAAGCTTGATGAAGCTCTCAGCGCGGATGACTCACAGCCCCATCACTTCATATCAAAGAACCTGGAGAAGCAAATTCGACAACACGATAAGGTACTTCAGGCTTTAACAAGCCGTCCCTGGGTAAGTGCTACAAAGCCACGACCGCGGGGATGAGTGCTAACGTCTCTTATAGTTTAAGAGAGGTTGGGTCGTACAAGAGATCGGAACAGAAACTCCAGCCACGATGATCTGGGGAAATCATAGCATCGACTGGAATATTCTGGCTAGCGTATGCCAAAAGCTAAAAGGCTACCATCAACTTCGTAGCACACTCGGTATCACTACTTCAGACATATCATTCCTTCACCGACGATTCATACCACCAGACAAGACAACGCACCATGCCAATCGCTATAACTTCATATACGAGCTACAGCGATCACGCCACTTGCAGTTCACTGATCAGAGGGATAGAGTGTTTGCGTTTCTCAGTCACTTCTCAACTCGGTCGCTTCCACCTCTAGGCTGTGGTCCAATATCAATCGTGGCGGACTACACACTCTCTGTTGAGCAGACTTACATCAGCATCACCGCAAAGATATTGCAAGATCGGCCAGAGGCGGCGTGTATTACTCTTGCGGCAGTGCAGCATCCTCAGAACAGTCTCCGCGATGATGTCAAGCTTGGAAACGATATGAAGCTGCCTTCTTGGGTACCCGACTGGAGATGGTCTGAGGGAATCATCCTAGCTGAGCCAATATGTCCCCACCGAGCTCATGGCAACTCTATCATCAAGATGAACATCCTAGAGAACGAGAGGATGCTGCAGATACACGGTATCAGTATTGATATTATTGAGGAATGTTCTCGGCCAATGCTCTCAAGCGACTTTTACGGAAACGCCAATCTGGTAGAACACCTCTGGCAGGATATCTGCCGAAACACAAGCTTCAGTCTTGTCGATAAGTACTTGAATGGAGACTCTGCTTTCTTTGCGCTGATGCAGACACTCAGCAACGGATGTGTTCAAGTAACGGGCCACGAATGCAAACAATATGATTCTGTTCCTGAACAGATATGGTTACAAATGGCAGCAAAGTTCATAGTTGAAGCGTTCGATAGCTCTGGAGTATCGGAAGACATTATGAAACAAGCAGAAAACATACAGAATGAAAAGGAACATGATAAATGGAGTCGATGGGCAACTTCTGCATCAGATGGACGAGTATTTGCACGAAGTAAGAAGGGATATTATGTATTAGGGCCATCAGCGTTGGAAGCCGGCGATATGGTTTGTATTTTATTTGGCTGTAAAGTTCCATTTTGTTTGCGTCGCGCTGGGGACGGGTATTTATTGGTGGGTGAGTGCTATGTTCATGGGTTGATGAAGGGAGAGGCGATGGATATGCTGGCTGGGGGTGAAGTCGAAGAGCAGATTTTCAGTCTCATATAGGAAGAATACTATGTTTCTATCCCTGATTGTGTCTCTATTTTGTATCCCTCACGTACTGAAATGCTGCAAGTGCTGTTCGCTGAACCTCATCCCTCGTGAAGTCAAGGTCGATATCACCAGCCTTCCTCTCCCTAACCTCACTTTCCGAAGCCCAAAGAAATCGCTGATGCTCATCCGGGGACAACTTGACATCTTGCAAGCTAATATCCACTCTGGTCAGAAAGTTGAACTGACAAACCCTCTTCCCATCGTCAAGAGTGAAGAAATGCGGTTCACCAACAGGACCCCCAATCCACTTCGCCTCGAGTCCCGCTTCCTCCCGGAGCTCACGCGCAGCAGCGCTCAAAATACTCTCATCCTCATCATCGCATGCGCCACTAGGAGGCTCCCATTTGTTGGGATCGTCATCGCTTGCGGCGCGCTGAAGTAGGAGGATGCGCGGGTCGGAAGCGATGCTTGTGTCTAGCACGAGAGCACTTGTTGCGATGTAGCCAAACTGGGCTTCTGGGTGAGCGGTGAGGTAGGCCTGTTTTGAGACGGAAAAGTCTGCGACTGATGGGCCATACTGGAATTGAAAGTTACTCATGTTGGTGGTGAGTTTGGGAACGAGTGAACCAACAGAGAACACGATAAATGGGCTCTTGGATCACGTGCTGACCTGCATCCCCCGCATATCATATCATATGCCGGTCTTTGAAGTGATAAAAACCTAATCATTGGCTGATGAAACTGACCATAAACTTGTGTAGCAAGATGTATTACATATTCTTCTTATGTGACATGAAATATGTCCCAGACTGTCAAGATCCGTATGTTCTGTATCCTCCAGCAATGTGACGCTTCACTTTGCTTCATAACCTTCCCATCATCTCCTCAAGCTTCCTATGTCTTGCGAATCAAAAAGCCTGTGATCAATGACTGAGTCTTCTTATTCTCAGGCACGGGCACAGCACTTGGTCTGGGCGGATATGGCGCAAATATCACAGGTCGTGTAGTCGGTGTAACCCTTCTCACCGGGATAGCTTCTGTTTTCACGGGTACTCTCTCTTCCGCTACTGGGGCGGCCATGTTCACGGGAGGTTCCTTGGGCATTTTCAGATCTATGATTATAGGTGAGAGGGGGCGAGGCGGAGGAGTCGGCTCTCTCTTCACTGGCGGTGGGATTTGTACTGGTGGCTCGACTTGCACTGGCGGCTTGACCACAGGGGGCTTGACTATATGGCTCTCGCGGTGCTAAAGAGACTTGTTAGAAAACTTCCACAGTAGGATGGAAGTCAAATGACTCACCTTAGTAAGTTCTTCGGCCGACTTGAAAAACCGATAGCAAACACCACATCTATGATGAAGCTCTGCATCGTGCTGTTTTCGAAGCTCAGCTGACGCGAAAGCTCGCCCACAAGGGCCACACGTCATGTGCTCCAACCACATATGGTCACAATACTCCGACTCTTTCCCAAAAGGAACTTTGGGCTCGCAGCAGTTGCAGATAAACGTCCCATACTTCCCGGAAGTACCATTCATGATGTGCTTCTGCTTCTTTTCCGGGCTGCTGAAGTTTGTCTGGCAGGACCAGCAGTAAGTGCGCTCATGCTTATCTCTCTGATGCTGCATCACCGCACTTTCTTTCCCGAAATTCTTTTTGCAGATGTGACACTGGAAGGTTGAGGGCTTTTTCTTCTCGATAGTTTCGTGGAGGGCCGTGAGGAGATCCAGTAAGCCTGTTTCTGTGATCCAGTCTCGTAGAGCACATGATCTGTTTTCAAGATGCCTGAAGAGGGGGTTCATCCGTGCGTACTTCTTCTTGCAGGTTGGGCATCGGAGGTTTATGTTCAGACTTGAAGATGGATGAAGACCCTCGCAGTGAGTTGCAACAACGCTTTCGACGAGGCGAGGGGTACAGCCTGATTTGCACGTGCCGTTCTCAAGATGCTCCATCATCTTTGAGAAGGACGGATAGCATTTCTCGCAGCCAAGGCAGGGAATGCCAGGCAATGGATGGGTTTTTTTATGCTGGGAAGTTTGTCAGATCAGCAATTTGGATCTCTTTGGGAAAGGGGGCTGACCTGTTGATACGCTTTCTTGTCGGGGAAGCCTTCATCGCATGCGTAACATATCTGTGTGTAATGCCATTTGGAGTTGTGCCGTTCTTTCTCTGTGCTGCTTTGGAAAGACTTGCGGCACTCGTTGCAATAAGAATCGGAGACTGTGTTGGCTTCCGAAGTTGAGAGCTCATGACTGGAACTCTGAATGGCTCGAGGTTCTGGCTTGATTTCCTCTTCGCCACCTGATTCGCAAGACTGATATTCTTCTGAGTCCGATTCTTCTGAACCTGAGCCTTCAGAGCCTGACTCTTCCGAGCCCGATTCATCTTCATCGGAAAGCTGCTCTTCTTTGATAGGCGCATCGACGACTATGGACTGGTCGGCGGAGAATGAAGGCTCTCCTTCTTCAAGCTTGATGCGCTTGCGCGCAGGCTCCATTATCGCTGCAGATGAGGCAGATGTAGTCTCAGCAGTTTCGGTGGGCCTTGCTTGAGTGTCTCAGGGTGAGAGTAAGGGGTTGCGGGGAGACCCGAGATCTTTATATATAGCTGCCAACAAAACAACGTTGCTTTTTTTAATGAGGATGTTCGTGATGGTAGTCTGTGATTGGGTTTCAGCAAACAACCCCTAATTACCGGAATCGTCGGCGGGACAATAGCCAATATTTATCCGATCGGCTACCCTGTACCCCGCAGAGATCCTTCTAGAAACCTTATTTGTATCAGAGCCCGGGCAATGTATTAGGAGACCCGTGAATTCAGGAGGTTGTTCAAGATCATTGAAGGCGTTTAGAAATTTAGTCTCTTCACCACTCGCTATCGTTTCCAACTATCCCATCCCCTTTCCTGCTCTTCTTGCGAACCAGCCGCTCATGCCTTGGACACCAAGAAAGTGGTAATCAAACTCTGACTTGTCCCCATCTGGATATTCTTCCTCATGGGCGCCGCCTTTGCTACAGCGCTTCTCGGTGGATATGTCTCGAATATAACCGAAGCTTGAGCTGTTGCACACTTTATTCGGGGGCCTTGGGTTTTCACAGGAAACTTGACCTCCTTTGGAGAAGCAACTCTCTCCACAGGAAGTTCTGGGCTTGTTTCCGATTTAACTTGGGTAACGGCGGCCGGAATAGAAGGGACCGTTGGAGGAGAAGTGACCGTTGGAAACTCTTTCTTCACGGGTACCGCTGGAACCGTCGGCAAGGTTGATTTGGCCGTAGTAAGAGGGTCGATCCCGTGAAGCTCCTTGTAATGCTGCCAATTATGTTAGGGGATTCAAATTGAAGGGTTCGAATACTCACCTTGCAGAGGTCGTTCGGACTCATGAAGAACTGGAAACAGTCAGGGCATCTATGATGAGCCACAGCCCCGTGAACCAACCGGTCCTGCTTATTATCGAAGTTCAGTCCACAAGGCTTGCACTTGTTGTGGCAGTGCCACATATGGTCGTTGTAGTGCTTTTCCATGTCAAAAGAAATAGAAGGCTGACATATGGCGCAGACGGAAGCTCGAATTTTGATCGGCGTTCGTGAGATGATATGTTTATGCCATTCTTCCGAGTCGCGAGAAACCCTATCACACGTTCGGCAAACGGTGTTCTCGTGTTGATATCGCAAGTGCTCAAAGAGACCAGCTTCAGAGTCAAATAGTCTTTTGCACATGTTGCAAGTCCTGTTGGCCACGTCGATTTCTTGCTTCAAGTTGAAGAGGAGATGCATCAGGCCCGTTACTTGCTGCCAATTTCTTAGGGTGCAGAGCCTCGATTCCATGTGGCGGAACAGAAGAGACACAGTCTCGAATTCGACTTCGCATCCCGGACACGTCGTGTTCAGGCGAGTCTGACCATTTGTATGACAGTGCTTGGAAAGTGCTCTTGCGAAGAACGCGGAATTGAAGCGTGACTTGCATCGGTTTCCTTCAAGATGATTCATCATCTGTGAATAGGAGATGCACCTGTGGTCGCATGCCGGGCATTGGATTGGATGCGGGTCATGCAGATATAAATGCTGAGAAGAGAAACGGGGTTACTCATCGAGTTTAACGAGGGGCGACGAGGACTGACCTTCTTGAGATCTCCAGCAGTTTCAAATCCTATATCGCACGCGAAACATAGGAAGTTATCCCAATGCCATTTGGAGTTATGCGCTGCTTGTTCCTTGGCGTCGTTGAAGATGCGTCGACAGGGCATACAGTGAAGTGTCCAGCATGCTGTGAGCATGGACATTTGTTCTTCCACCATGGCGAACGTGCGCTCAATGTTCTGGGCCCCAACGGCGCCAGGCACGTCTTCGCCATGGTCCGCAAATTGTCGTGGAATATATCCAGCGGATTCAGAAGAGTTGAGGCCGTTCGGGTGTAGGTACTGCTGAAGCTGAACCGTAGTGTCCAGCGCGCTGTAGGTAGACTGCTTCTGAGCTACGCGATAGGCGGCCTGGTCTTCCACTTTGACACGTGAGGTTGCACGCGCCATTGCACTCAGAAGACTTCTGATTGCTGGAAATCGGGACTTAAAAAAGATTCAAGAGGTAAAGAGTCGGGTTTCTCATTACCTTACTCCAGAATCACCAGAGAGTTATAACGATACGGCGAGTAGGAGAACAACAAACGCGTCTTGTTCATTGAGTTTCAGGGCTTGGTTGGGCTGGGCTCCAAAAAGCAATCTGTTCCAGGGCGCGTTATGGCGGGGCGGGGTACTGCCCTTCCCTGGAACCCCTGGCCCCGCCCACGACTTTTCCAACAGCCGTCTAAGCTCGACTCTTGGATATCGGCTCGTTAGGCAACTTATATTCTGTCATCCAGGAGGAATAAAGCCTCTAGCATTAAAATCAAGTGTCAAAGCTTAGTAGTATAATGATCAACTAGAATTGACTGAGAGAAGAGGAGGCCATAACCCAGGAGCCTTACCTAGCAGCTCTCACTCTCGACACTCTGGAGAAGAGCGCTCATCAAACGCTGGCTATGAGCAGGCTTCCACGAGGGGTCCAGGTCCAGGCAAATCTGCCTCGAGGGTGGCTGATGCCAAATCTACTGTGATCCCAGTCACCGCTACTAGTAAGGGGACTTCTTCATCATCGTCCTCTTCCTCTTTCACTGTGTCGGCCACCAGACCAGTCTTGGCCTCACAGACTTGGCATATAGTGGTCAACAGAATACTCACCGCATGGAGATGTTTGAGGTCTCTGTAGTAATCGGAACAGAAAGGACATGTTTTGTGATCAACATATTCATGGTGGTGGCGTCAGACTCGGTAGTGTCTCAGTAGGTTTCAGCAACCCCTTGAAGCAGATAATCATTGGCGGACGCGTCAACGACAGGGCTGATAGCAAGGCTGGTAAAGAGGAAACCCTACACTGGAGACATCGAAGTTTGCCTAACCTAATAATCGCCAGACAGACTTATTAGAAATCACTCATAAATACCATGGGAGGATTTGGTCAAAGTCTGTGACTGGACAGGTCTTAGTTTAGTGTGATGAAAATCACTTCAAGCTTCACTACCCGACGTCGAAGAAGGACTGTGGTATCCGGACACTATCACGGGATCATATACTCCGAGACACGAAGTTTAGTTATTGAATGACATGAATTCCATTATCCCTAATCAGCAGAAAGACTAATAGATCCGAGAACGAAGTAAACCGGACGAAGATTTTGCCTGATATACTCCAGAAGGGAATCATACTTCGAGGGCTACTCGCTCCAGCTGTCTCTCCCCAAGTCGAAAATGGCCACTAAGATTTGGGCATCCCGACTGGCTACCATACATGGCTTGATAGTCGAAGTCAGAAATCCATCCTGTCTGGCAGTGGTACAGTCCTGCCATTTTGGTAGAATGACAGGCAACTATGGGCATCAAGATTAAGCACAATGGCGTACTGTCATAAGACAAAGTGCGCCGCTCCTGAAGCTCTAGCTGTACTAAATACGTCGCCGTATATACTCAAAAAGTCCGCTGTAGTTCGAGATATCCACGCCACAGCTCTCACTTTCGACATGCTGCAGAAGAGCGCTCAATTTGTTAAAATACGCTCCGCAATCACAATCCAAGTCATCGTCGTGGTCAGGATTCCAGGGCCTATAGATCTCGTAGTAGTCCCAGACCAACTGTCTAATGTCATGTTCGTCAGACCCCGACTCGCAAGTGTTGGCTTCAAGATGGAGCATCATGGCTGAATAAGAGATGAACATCCTTGAACACCCGAGGCATTCGACATTTTTCGCGGCGTGAACCTTGCGGTGCTATGAAAGTATTAGGATGAGATGAGGATGATAAAACTGTAGTTGGGAAGAACTAACGTTGATCAGGTTCGATCGCGAGTTGAAGAAGCGGCCGCAGGTTCGGCATTTATCATGAACATCCACATCATGCTCTAGAAGATCTTCCTCGTCGGAAAAGTATTCATCACATGGAAGACAAGCATGGTGCTCTTCTATCAGATGATCGTTCAGCTCAACTTGTGAGTGGAAGTCGGTCTGATAATAGCACTGAGAGCAGATATGATGTCTTGGAGAGTTCTCGATGTGCTGTTGCTTTGCACGTCCGTGCGGAAAATGTCTTTCACAGCGCCAACAGTATGTTTGAGAGTGTACGGCTCGGATGTGTTGGTCTAGAGAGCTCTCTAGGCGGAAGTGCCTGTCGCAAGGAGTACACCAAGGCATTTTCGGCTTCGCTAGGCTGATGGCATCATCTGAGGGTTAGGAATAGGATCTGAAGTATAGGCTAGACTTGGATATATGTCTTGCAATTGAGAGAGAGAGAGACAGAAAGGTGACTGTAAGTCTAGATATGGGTCAATAGGAACGTGAGTGGTTAAAAGTTTGTGGCTGGAAGCAATTTGGTTTAGGGGAATCTTAAGCTTTGATTGGCCCCGCAAGGCCCACAGCAGGCTACTAGGCTGTGTTTGTAACCAGCAAACTGTTGCGCTGTGAGCAGCCCANNTCTACGCTTTGTACAACACAAACAATTGTTGAAAGCTGTACCACCTCGTTGAATATTCTTGTTATTCAGAGCACTTGTGTAACTGTCTGCCTAGCAACGTATCCATTCAAGCTAGCCAATGATATTAAACTCCAACATCAAGTAGACCATCAGGTGACAATTCACAGAGGAACATCCCCAGAGCATCGTCCCTTGACAAGACTAGCATCCTTCCCTGTCAACCCATCAAAATACTTCAAAAGAGTCTTCACAGGCACCATCTCCATCTTTTCCAGATCCGGATGCGAAGACGTCAACGTCTTTCCACTCCAAAGAACCCTCACAAAATACTCCTCCTTCTTCTTATACAGCTCAAAAACAACTTCACTGCCCATGCCCGGCCAGACCATCACATCGATCTGAAGGATACTCAGCAATCGACTGATCGAACCATCGTGCGCAAAGTTATGAAGATACAAAAGATCTTGTTTGCCTGTTATGACAGCACGGAAGTGGCTTGCTAGCTCGGCGATCCATACACCCCATGAAGTGGCGGATGCAGCGAGCGATTCAGGTGCGTCGCGGTACATTTGGGAGTATTCCCACTGGCCGAGACGATAGACCTTATCAGCGAGTGTTTGGTCAACGCAGGTAGTTGAGTTCTTCCCGTTGACCAATTTGCAGGGAAAAGGCTTCTTGTGGCATTGGCGAGCGGAAAGGTTATCGTAGTAGTGATCGAAGCTCTCATGGAAACCAACATCATTAGATGGTACACCAGAGATGTCATCCAACGTCTTGTAGAGATCCTTAGTCTTATCAAGATGTGCTTGCCAGTTCTTGTTGGAAGAAGACTTTATAGCGCTCGTCAACTGACTTCCAACACTGCACTTGTACTGCGGCTCCAGACTATCGACGCCAGCCTGTTGAATAAGCAGCGGGACAGATTCAGTGGTCTGATACATGCCGTTGATGAACATACCAGCAACCTGACTCGTAATCTGGTTATTGGTAACTCTGAACATGACTTTACTGCGCCAGTCTTCCTTGCGGCCTGGAATGAATTTCAAAAGGTCGTGGTAGACTTCATACAGATCTTTTCCATGAACCCAAGAATCATCGAGACCCTCGGCGGTAATTTGAGGAAATTGGCAGGATCCGATCCATCCGGAGGGGATGAAGGGGTTGATTTTGGAGGTGAAGCCTTTCCAGTAACCTTGGGCGTTGGGTTTGGGGGATTCAGTGAATTGGCGGCCGAAATAGTAGAGGCCTTGGTTATCGCAGTTCCAATGGTATGGCTCAACGGGAAATGCGTTTGCTGCGTAAGGAGTACGCTTATGATGTCTTTGAATCTGGTGAATGTTAGTTATGTTAAAGCTTTTCCACTGAAGAAATCACTTACCACTTCAACATACTGCAGCTCATAGTCCTTCGGAGCTTTCTTATACTCCCTCTTCCTCGCATGAGGCATGTTACACCAATTATACGTCCCATACTTATCATCCGGTGTATGCGACGACTCATAAATGAACCCCCAAGTACCCTTCCCATCCAACACCTTATCAAGGTTATTGACCTGACTAGAACTCGGAGGAAACCACTTCATATTAGGGTCATTTCCCAGTACCGGCGCAGCCGCAAGGAGGCCAAGTAACGAGCTTTTCGGTAGTGACGCCATATCCGCGTACTGTCTCAAAACGAAAAAAGTGCCAAAGGAGAAGACTGCTGTGAGAGCGAGCAGTCTCCCTCTGCAGCGGAACCAGGAGAGCGTCATTATATATACTGAAGGGGGAAGGTAGTTTAGTTGATGGAGGATGATTGTGAGGTTGGAAATTACGCGGTTTAATTGGAGCGCACGTGGAGACGCCATTGGCTGAGACAAGGTTATGAACTGGGTCTAGTGTTGCGGAGATAATGGCATGTCATGTTTATTCAGCCAGACTGAGGACGTATCTTGGAACGTGAGTCGAGGATAGAACTTTACGGTGAATTTCATTTATGGACTTTTCCGTTGGTGGTTACACTGACCATTGGAGTGGTATTTGTGACATGTGAATCTGGACGGTGAGAAGCTTATGTTGAAGCTTTACTCATTAGGAACACCGACAGTCCGCGACAGCTTAAAGTCAGCGGGCGGCGCGGGTGTCCCTAAGGCTTAAATTTAGGGGACTGGGGCGGCTATTCAGCGTTCATTTTTAGTGGTGCTTTGCCGCAACAGGCCCCACGGTTAACTTAAGCTCTGTGCGCCTACGGCCAAAAGATCTTGGCAACAGTCGAGAAAGAGTATGAGACGATGTACAGACTTCGTTCGTCTTCCTAATATTGAAACAGACAATACGGAGGTCGACGTTGCATAAGAATGAAATAATTTGTGAAACAACACTCATCTTCCTCATTCGCTCAAGTGAAGGAAGCACAATTACGTCACAGCTGAGGAGAACTGGGAGTAAGCCGTGAGATTCAATGCCTCCCCAACAATGATCACCTTTCACAACCTTTCCTCGACAGAGGCTCAACATTTTATCTTTCTCAGTTACCATGGATATACCATTTGAAGCTCGGATCCCTCGTGATCCCAAGTTCAAAGCCGAAAACAGCAGCGATGCTTTCGTCGCCTTGGCCAAATGGGCAGTGGATTACTCAACAGCTGAGGGGGTCAAAGCAGGCTACAAAGCAGCCTTCCAGTCCGGTCAAGAAAGATTAACTGGCTTCCTTTCAAGTTTCCAAGGATCGTCTAGTCAAAAGCCGGTAAGTTATTAGATTATTGTCTGAAGACTGCGGTGAACTGAACCCCAGATAGGACTTACCAACAGAGAAGTTGGTTCACTCGCCGCTTGAAGACACAAAGGGAATACGCCTAGTCCAAGTGGATGCCAATGACTCTATCCTTTCTCTGACTATGAACACTTACTCCGCATCCAAGATACCGCCTTATGTCTGCCTCTCTTACGTCTGGGTCGATTTCGGACCGATGTGGAATCGCGGTCGTGACTTTCGCGAGACTGAGCTTGAGGTTCCTCACTTTAGTCATGCCGATACAGTCGATATAGCGATTAACAACAACCTGTTTCCCATCAAAGCCAACTTGCACGCTGCCCTTCTTGGCTTACACAAATACCTCAACGGCAGACCAATCTGGACTGACGCTGTGTGTATTAACCAAGAGGACCCGGCTGAAAAGACTGTTCAGGTCGCTCGTATGGATGAGATCTACAGCGCAGCTGAAAAGGTCTTCGTCTGGCTTGGTAGGAAGCACACGGAACGAACAGCTGCCATGAGTATTCTCAAAGCGTGGCCAGCATTTCCAGAAGACCCAAATAATGCTGATATCCAGTTCCACGGGAAGAAGTACACAACCGCAAAGGGATTCTTTGATGCAACTTCGACAGGGTCAGAGCTTATATCGTGGCTCAGTCTCCTCCGTATGGTCTCGGAAAGTTGGTGGAGTAGAGTTTGGACTGTCCAGGAGTTCATCCTCGCAAAGGAATTCGCTTTCTACTACAATGGCGAGGAAGTCCCATCGTCGGAGTTGAAGAAGGCGATGGATTGGACGTACTTCGTCGCGAGTCACTTATCGCCTAAGATGGTACCTCACTGGGTGACCTTTCAGCCTTCAATGTTTGACTTGAAGAAGGCTGGGCAAAAGCTCCATCTTCTCGATGTGACGATGCTTGGAGGGACGAGGATGGCTGGTGATCCTCGTGACAAGGTCTGGGCATTTCTCGGCATCATAGATCCAGCAACCCTTGGCCAGACACCTCTGAAACCGGATTACAGCAATCGAAACATGGGGGACTTCTACCTCGACATAGCACAGCGTCTCATCAACGGTGACGCAGGTCTTCTCGTCCTATCCCTTGTCAATCATCCTCTTCCTCGGGAGTCTTATGAGTTCAAGTCGAAGAAGCCAATCGGCAACAGGCTGCTAGACAGGCACAAGGCCAAGAAACGATTCCCCAAAAAGGAGCCAGATTGGGCGCCGCTGGAAGAAGATATCTTTGACGATGCACTCCAGCCAGACTGGTCTGGGAAGGGAGCTGGCTATCCAAGCTGGGTCCCGAAGATGGCGAGCGCCGTTGCTACCGAGCCACTGTTCTTGAAGGAGATGAAGGCTCAAAAGGCTCGTGGTAGAGCTCTGTATGATCACAGTTGGCGCGTCTTCCATGCGGCATCTAGTGTAAAGGGTGTTTACTCTTTGTCTGGAAACGGAAGAACACTCTCAGTGAGCGCTCATATCTTGGACAGAATCACCAAGATTGTTCCCCTTCCCAAGAAGAAAGAGGAGGAGAAAGGCTTCTACAAGAGCCTTCGGTCATGGTATCCAGGGAGAACTCGTCTGGCCGACATACCTTATCCACCCCAACCTGCAACAACCGTCCCCGAGGCGCTCTGGCGGACCCTTTTGACGAACATCTGGCTCACCACTCATCCCGCACCTGATGCTTGCAGCGATCACTTTGCAAATTATCTAGCTCGCATCTCAGACTCTGCTTCTGATGCTAAGCATGACCTTAGGTCTAAGCAGAAGCCTAATCCAGAGGAGGGAGATATCTTTGCGATTGCGGTGGATGATGCCGGGAGTGATAGGGTGCTTTTCGTAACTGAGAAGGGGTACCTGGGGCTGGGGCCAGCGCGGACGGAGGTTGGAGATGTTGTGAGCTTGATTGCTAGGTCGCATGTCCCATTTGTGCTGCGAAAAGGAAATCAGGGGTGGATTTTGGTTGGGGAGGCTTACGTGCATGGGGTGATGTATGGTGAAGCTGTGGCCAAAGCAGAGTTCCAGCAGGCGGCCATCGTGTGAGAAACAGAGCACAATGCAGGCGACGTGGGGGACTTGGAAATGTTATAACAGAGATCACATAACCAAAGAATGCTATTTATTCAAGTTAAATGTCTGACCCTGGATCCAACGCCATCTAATGACTCCCCCAAGTTACATACAAAACATCCATCCTGACCTCAATTCGGGTTGGGTGCCTTTTGCTTCTTCTGCTGCTGAGGCGGACGAACCTTCCTAACCTGTTTGTACCGCTCCTCATATGCCTGAAGGTCACTTGCATCCTCATCCCTCGGAGGCCAAGTCGTCACGCGATTAGGATCCGCAGCATCATCCTCGAAGCGGCGCAAGAACTGTCTCCCCTCACGATCCAGCGGCTCGATAGGAGATCGTCTGAAACCACGATGGTTTTGTTCTGGATGGTATATCACACCCTGAACACCGTAGACCTGACCAGTCTCAACGTTACCAGTGATGACACCCCGAAAGACACCTGGATCGTTGAGTTCTTTCTGAACAGCATCCTTCCTATCCATGGGACGCATTTCAAGCTCGCGTCTTTGGACCTGCTTGAACGTTGCCGGCCTCTTTTCCAAGTTCATGCGCGTGTTGACGGGCATCTCGTACAGACGAACTTTCTCCTCGTCATGTCTGCGCTCCCATTCCTCAAAGGTCTTTCCCTCTAGATTTACATCTTCATAAGCATGAGGATAGTCCTTCGTGTTCCGAGAGACCTGTGTGGGATCGAAGACAACTTCTTGCGTCTGTTGTTCTACGACCTTGACTGGGATGATGCCTCGGGGAGAACAGTATTGCTGTTCATGGTTAGCTGTGGTTAAATCTTTACGGGAGTTCGGGACTTGCCATCTTTTTGTGATCATCGTCTGAGTTGCGCCTTGGCTCTTCTTTGTGTCCGAAGAATCGCCTCATTATTGCGGGTAAAAAGATATGGAGGGTAGACCTAAGAAGATGAACGAATTGTAGTATCGTCGTCTAGCAAGACCGAGGATCAAAGTGGAAGCAAAGGGAACGAAGAGAAATATGAATAGCCTCAAAGACTGCCAGTCATCGGTCTACGACGACTTGGTAATTATGTGGAATGATGGATGAAGTTGCTGATTTGGTGAGTAAATGCTATCGAAACATAGGCCATAATATACAAATCCGCCATGTATAATTTTAGATCCAGAAAGTAATGTTGTTGGCCCGGACTCGAGACCTTGAGACACGAGAGTCGTATTTACGGGATGAAATATGCATGTTGGAAGATATCTAGAACCAACATACATAGATTGATGAACCTGAGACTAAGCGAATGAGATGGTGTTCACCAAGACCGGGATGGTTGGCCTATCGGCTATTTGAGATGTATTGACGCGCGCCTACACTTTCGACTTATCATCTTGACAGCCGGATAAACGGAATCATATGAAAGTATTGCAAGGTTGGACTTTAAAATAGTGAGATATCACATGATAAATGAAGCAAGTTGGTAAACGCTCGTCACAGTTGCATTGCATTAAACGCGCGCGTATAATTGTGGTGAGCTGATTGGGTGGAGAAATGGCGCAGGTGTTGGTTGTAAAGTGAACTGTAGTGGCTCCGCCTCAGTCAATTTCTGCCTTGAGCTCAACCTCATTACACACAGCCTCTCGGGAGGCCTGATGCTCGTTATCATCCTCAGAAAAATAAGATACTTGAGCCACTTTCTGTCTCTCAATTATCTCTGATTTTATCATAGTAAAATTCTTGTTTTCCCATCATCAATCAATTACAATGGATACCTCGGAAACTACACAAATCAACCAGTCATCTGAGGTCCCTTCGTGGCTAGAGTTCCTCAACGAAACCATAGAGGAAGAGCGCGATGAATTATTTTCCGAATCCCCATCCTATGAGATTGTTCGCGATCTGCTAGTCGCTTCTGAAGACGATGATACCGCCGTATCACAAGCGGTCACCAAGTTTTACGATCTCTACAAGGCTGAAGCAGAAGCAGGTAAACGTGTCAAATGGGAAGATCATGGAGCTGGAGAGTATCTCAACACAATTTCAGTGATTGCCTTTGAAGTCGCACCCAAGCTGTGGTATACGACTTGGCGGCACCAAAGGATTGCAGAGTTTCTGATTGCGATCAAGAACGGAGCAGCAAAAGAGTATAATGATGAGGTCAGTAAAATTTCCCTTTGCCGTTTTAGTTTCTAATTGTGTATTACAGGATCCTCAATTTGTCTGGGTTGGCTGGGGCCTTACAGCTGCAGCCAGTGAGCCCTGGAATGCTGGACACGGTACGTTACCAATTGCACTTGGGTTGTCATCTCTCTACTTGGAAATTCTAACAGCATTTCCTGCTTGCAGTTGATTATTACACGGGCAAACACGCAAAAAGGTCTGAAGACGCATGGGCAGGGGAATGGTTCAGTGCCAGTGGCCTTATCTCCAAACTCTTCCAAGCAGGTTGTCTAGAAGATTATGGACAGCTCTGGATCTCAAAAGACTTGGAAAAGGCGTTCGAGTCAAGCACCACGGGTGACATAAAGACAGATGCAGGTCGTCAAGCCCAGGTTCTTGCCGCTGTGAACCACATACTCCTCGCTGGCGAGGGATTAGTAGAGGGGGCCAAGAATCCTTTGCCGAAATGGAAGTTTCAGCTGAATGCTACAAAGTGGAAGCTTTGGGCGTCAAAGATCAAGGAGGTTGCTGAGATGGTGGGTGAGAATGCGAGATGGGAGCTTAAAGAGAGGGCACAGAAGGCGTATCAGAAGATGGTTGAGCTGTATCCGGAGGCTTTTTCATCCGATGAGAACACTGAGGACCAACGGTCTAGCTAAAGGACACTGGAAAGTTTTAGATCTCTGTTATAATTCATTTGAAGACATCTTGTACCTGGACTTTGCTGGCATGAGTCCCCTCTCATATAAACACCGTTATTGAGTTACCCCGCTTCCATGACATCTCGGCATCATGAGTTCCATCACCAAGCCTACGCAAGCGAATGACGTGAAAAGGAACAAGAGTGAGTAGAGGGAGACGAGTTTTCTGTTAAATATATCCAAGACTTTCCAGTTCACTGTAGTGTGGCTGTAGATTTTGGACATGATGCTTTCCGAGTACTCGGATCTTATACGAGCTGGGACTATCCTCCATTAGTCATCGTCGACGTCACTATGGACCGTGTTTCGACTACGGCATAATAAAGACACTGTTGATTTATCAGCTATAGACAGAGACGTTGGATTCAAAGACATAAATACCGCAGCGCGTACCTCTCTTGATATCCGCATCAGCTGAGCTCTCGCTTTTAGAACAAGGGACAAAATGGAGGCCTTGAAGGGACAAACCGCTTTCATCGTTCGTGCCCATGAGCAATTAGATTTCAGGACGCTAATCATGTGTGTAGACTGGAGCCTCCATGGGCATTGGTGAAGCTATTGCATTGGCTTTGGCTGAGCATGGCGTAAACGTTGCTCTGGTATCTCGAAGCAAGGTGCGGAGCGGTCAAAGAAATCCTAGGCCACTCACTGATGAAACCCTTCCATGTAGGATAAGCTTGAAGCAGTGCGAGACAAGATCAAATCAAAATTCCCTGAGGTTAAAGTCGGAGTCTACCCTGTCGACATCCAGAACCAACCAGACATTGAGAAGGCAGTCAAGTCAGCCATATCTGAGCTTGGCCAGATTGATATCCTGATCAACAATGTGAGTAGGCGACGTCTCCATGAAGCTGATTTCTGAGTACTCATGAACCTACAGGCCGGTCTTGCACTCGGCGCCCCTGGACGCTTTTGGGAAACCCCCATCGATCAAGTCGCCCAGATGTCAAACACCAACATCAACGGCGTCATGTTCACCACCCACGCAGTTCTCAACCACTCAATGTGGGAACGCAAGAAAGGAACCATTATAAACGTCTCTTCTGTCACAGGTCTAGAGTGTCCACCTTTCAACGGGGAAGCAGTTTATCACGCATCAAAAGCCTTCCTGGAGGGCTTCTCCAACAGTCTTCGCATGGAAACTGCCGGATCAGATATTAGGGTTTTAGTCCTTCGGCCAGGTGTTGTCCAGACGCATTTTCATCGTCAACGGGTTCAGTACGATCAGAGTGCTATGGATGACTTTGTTGAAGGATATGAGCCGCTGGTTGCAGAGGATTTAGCGCAGTCGGTGTTGTACATGTTGAGCTTACCGCCACGGGTCTCTATCAAGGCTCTAGATTGTGTTCCTACGGCGCAGAGGGCGCTGACAAACTTTGATCGGGAGTGGAACTCACGTCGTGAATAACTGTAATAATAGAGCTTAAGCAGTAAGGAAATAAACAGATTCGGTTAAGCATGGTTACAATTTGACGTTATCTTCAACCCTAAAGATTGATATCTCTAGTTTTATGATCTACTTTCTACATATCGCAGTGCCTTCAATTGCCTCAGCAGAATGTTACTTACGCTGGCTATTCTTCTTCTTCTGGTTTCTTCTTCTTGCTCTGTTGATATCCTTCACACGGCACGCCTGGCAACAGAATCCATCTCTGTCCAGTTCCACACCGCATCTTCCGCATAGACCCTTCTCACGCCGTCTGTGGTAAAAGGCTAGGCTGGAAACTGACTGTCTCTTGGAGCAGCGGCCGCAGAGGCGCTTATCAGAGGGTACAAAACATTTGGCGCATATCTTGATCGGCTCCCCGGTGATGGGATCTTTGCTGCCCTGATTGCGGCGCTTCTGGGTCCAAGCTCGATGTCGAGCCGCCATTTTATTGAGGCAATCGCCGCAATGCTTACAATTAGCTCGGACTGGATTGTCGCATGGCCCTCTACGGCATAAGACAGGCTCGTTGGCCAGGGGGGGTTCTTGAGGGGTGGTTTGGCTGGCTGTTTCGTCCGTGGGAGATAGACTGTCAATCGAATTAGCTGGATCGCTGGCAATGGGAGGAATTGGGTTCAAGATAAAACTAAAATCGAAGGGTTTGGGTCGAAAGCGTCTACCCTGCCCTGTCTGATCCCAACCGTTGCTGGAAGACATGATGATCTGGTTTCGTTTAGTTTGGAATAACTGCAGAAAGACTGTTAGTAATTTCGACTGCTGGTTCAGTTGAACAAGCTGAGCAAGGATGCTATGATCTTATTCAGGACTCAAATGTCGGCGAGAGTTTCACATTTTATACCAGATCTACACCTCATCATCGCCTTGAGCCGTTCTTTCAATGTGCTACCGACCAGATATATAATGTTCATTTGTCCTTGAGATCATCGCGCTACTTATGGAGGTTCAGGTTCTGCTCGAAGGTCAAGTACAAAGAACAAAGCTATTGTTGAGGAGTTATTCCTTTTTTGTGTTCTTCCTAACAAAGACCTTAACACTGTGTGCTTTCCAGTTTCCACCAAAGTTACTATTACGGATTTCTCTCGGTTTTCCAGCAGGGCATACCAATCAATCCCCTGCACGATGCGGAAACCATGTAAAGAGGATAGCCTGTCTACGGGATAAAGTCTCATCCTATTACATGACATGATATTTTAGTACGTAAGACTACACCGTTATATAAATGGCTAAGCCCTGTTCAGTTAGGCTTTTGCTGTCAGATTTAAGGGTTTATTCAGCCTGCATGGGTTCTCGCTCTCAGCTTGAAGCAACGCTTGGATCAAGACATGTTACCAATTCCTTTGCACTCCTGAACACCAACATTTCAGATCCCTCTACACAATTATCTTCTAAACTCAACATGGCCCCGTCCTGGCTTGAAAAGTTCATTGTTCGCGAGGACGCAACTCCCGATCCCCGACGCAGCGTGGAAAAGCCCGCGCTGGAGATGCACTACACCGCTCTTGTCGGACACCGCCGAATTGTGGGTGTCAAGGGTGACAAAACACCTCGTTACGAGGTCGAACGGCGAGCTATTTTTGAGATCTGGGGTGATAAATGCTACGTCAAGTCTCCGAATCAGAACGCAGAGATCGCCATAATAGACTTTCACAGCATCCCTCCCAAAACGGAGGTCAAATTCTCACAGCAGAGTCGCACCATTACCATGAAGGGGGCTGATGGAAAGTATACTGCGAGTGGTGGCTTGGGTAAACTGCATTGGAAGCCAACGGGAATGGTTGTACACGGCAGAGCTTCTTGGGAGCTTAGGGACGAGGGGGATCTTGTGATGTCAGTTACGATTGATGATCAGCAAGTCAATGGGATGATTTGTCTCTGGAAGGATGGTCTCACTCCAGAAGCGGAAGAGGAGCTGACCATGGTTGGAATTGCCAAGATTGAGGAGTATCGGAGGCTGATCCGGAACTCAAGGGTAGCTACTGTGGGTGCCGTCTCGAATGCGCCTTGGCTGGCAGTCTAGGAAAGATGGGTTCGAGAATAAATACCGATACGAGAGGAGCGGGGAACTTTGGTTGTATTGAATGAGGCTATGATAGGACTCTCTTCTCTGGTCTTCCTATCAATATCTCTTAGTGACATTCTTGAGAGCTGCGACCACGACTAAAGTCACCTAGGACCTTTTCCGAGAATATATCATGACATTTAGTATTAGTTCTAGAACCAGGACTTGCTAAAACACTGTTGACCTCGCTTGATAATCTGATGCAACGGTAATTTGGGTAGTGGTTTGTGAGAGAGTGGCTGCCGTGATTTCTCTGCGCTTTTCGACGGAGGCGCGTCACTATTAATAGTTGACGGCGGAAATGTAACCCAACAGACTCTAAATCGACTCGCAGCGCTTTTAAGCGGAGATATATGGTTCTGAGAACCGTAGGTTTATTTATTACACATCGAAAGCCGTAGGTCGTTTCTCGCCGTCGGGGGACGGAATCTGGTAACTATTCTTAGACTTGGGAGCATGCGGGCATGAATTAATGATATTGCTATGAAGAAGTTTTGGATATACAAAGAAGTACTTTCAAAGGGGTATCTATGAAGTAGCATAAATAGCCGAGTGTTTCCCTGATTTATTGAGAGATTCTTATCATCAACAAGCAAAGCATCCCATCAGGAACAAGAATCAAGTCCATCATCTCAATCCCCCAACACAATCACAATGCATCTCTCCTCTCTCATCACCATCATCACCCTCGGCCTCGGCGCCAGCGCCATGGCCATTGAAGAAGACACCACCCTCGAAACCCGCACTGATCACTGCAACCCAGGCATTGATCTCATCAAACTCAAGATCAAGCCCGGCAAGTCCTTCACTGGTGTCGGCAAACCGGGCAAATGCTACAATCTCCCCGCCAACATCAAGAACTTTGACGTCTACTCTGATGACACCAAGTCCCTTGTCAGCTGCTTCGACTGCAAGGTTTACACTGAGGCCAACTGTAAGGGAAGTTTTGTCAGCCTCGAGGGAGCGGACAATTTTGCGTTCAAGACTACGAAGAAGCCTCACTACAAGAGCTGGAAGTGCGGTCCTCCTTAAGGGAGATGGAGTGGTTGGCACGGGATGGTGATTCTTTGCGGATCGGGTCTGAGGGGATCGGGTTGGTAGTACCAGGACGTTCATTAGTTCAGCACCTCGGGGTTCGATATGCTATAGGACAAGTCGGGGGGCCCAAGCAGATTGAGGTCAAGAATGGATGATTTATTATGATTTGAACATTCTCTTACAATATAGCAATACGCCTTATTCACTAAATCACTCTTTCGGATTAGTTTAGGAATCTATTGTTCTCATCGGTTATTCGTGTGCTAGAAGCTGACGTAGCTGACTCGTCAGGTCTGAGTGACGAACTTCATATGGGCAGGTCACAGACCTTATCGATGGCTCTGCTGGAAAACGTTTGTATATTGAGCCGCTTTTGAAGGCTAATGATTCCTCCCTGGTATCCCGCCGGACCTTGGGATGCCACTGATTTGAGGCCACACGAAGCAAACGCAAACTTCCCCCATGCCGACGTGTCGCCTACTCCTTTGAAGTATTATTGCCCTCTTCATAACTGGCCCCGATACCTTCTTTCAGAGACACAATCGGCACATAAACCCGGACGAGTCCACCCCCGACTACAACCACCCTCACACTTCCCCCTGGATTTTCTGCTTGATTGGTTAGTTAAGGAGAGTTTGATTCGGATTTGAAAGCTCGTTTCTGATTACCTATTACTTGCGCGGTTGGAATCACGGCAGATCTTACACTTTGTGAAAGTCGATTGCCTTGGCCGTCTGCACCCTCGAGTGCTACATTGTGGATAACCCTGGTCACTTCCAGTGTTCTGAGTCCCCGAACTCCCTGCCTGTGACGGGCCAGGATCAGGTGCATTCTCCACAGTCTCCGGGTCACTTATAGTGTCTTGCCCCTCCGAACTCTCTGGCGATTGAGGATCGGTTGCATTCTCGGCAGGCTCCTCGGTTGTGGCATTTGTGTCGGGGTCTCCCGGGTCACTTATAGTGTCTTCATCTGGGGTCGGGTCGGGGTTTGTCGCGGTTTGCGTGTTTTTATCTCTCCGCGAGCGTTTGACAGGCTTCTTGGCTTCGACATCGCTTTCGGAATCGTCTGACCAGTGAGTAAAGTTGTAAACACACCAAAGACGGATTTTCTTTTCTTCATAT
The DNA here is from genome assembly GCA_013186905.1 of Fusarium udum. Taxonomy (NCBI): domain Eukaryota; kingdom Fungi; phylum Ascomycota; class Sordariomycetes; order Hypocreales; family Nectriaceae; genus Fusarium; species Fusarium udum. The sequence continues at coordinate 53,647 of JAAQPG010000310.1, read as the reverse complement.
TCGAGATGAGTGTTGAATGCTGCTGAATGATGTTGATGTTTTGTTCTGACTTTGAGAGATGAGTGATGATGATGTCTTGTTGAGAATTTGTTGTAGAGAAGAAATCTTGACTTTCTTGAATTTCCTGTCTCTGTCTGCTCCGATTCTTGGGGACTCTGAGCAGGTGCAATTGAGGTTCCAGTTACTCACTGGCAAGTCGGCTCGACTCCTTTTCAGTTCGGCAACTCACTGTTCAGTCTGTGATGCAGGCTTCATGGCAGTTACTATATAACCTGTGCTCCTGCCCGCCGAGCGAGGCACATTTCCATCTCCGCAAGCCTTCCCAAGTCTCCTGATCGTTACCAAGAACTAAGATAAGACTTGACGAGTCCCTGAAATCTATCCCATACCGGCCTCGTTCTTCTCTTCGTTTTGTCCGAACTCGCAACCATTGCCGCTTTACAACTGATATACCGGGCGCTACGAACCTCCATACTCTCAAAGCATCTATCAATAATTCGAATCTCACCCTACGTCTTTTTCGGTGTGACCCCATCTTATTCATTAATCTTTTCGCTACACTCAAGCCTTTGCTTGCTAGATGTATGGCAGCTGACAATTAGGGCAACACTGATTAACACCTATCCACCATCTGTCAACAGATTCGCATAGAAGACCGTGATTGTACGCGGTAGCCTATTGAACTTCCGTTGATTGCTTTTTGATTGCGCATCAAGAACCCATGTCCTTGTCACTGACACCTGGTGTAGCACGGCTCTCAACTGATATTGCTCTGTCAGTCTTTCAGCATCCAGGAGACGCAAAGCAAATCTAACTCATTTATTCACTATCACTCGGCGATCATAAATACGAAGACTCCATCTCATCTCTCACTTATCTGACAACTTCAGACGATATTATAGTAATTTGACTTGTAGATATCGCAATCAGCACGTATACCTCGTTCATTTACAACACAAGCATCTCACTCTCATTTTTATATACTTACTACTCACCCTTTACAAATATATACTACACCAGCATGCCTCCTGTAAGAAACACACTCCACATCTTGCATTGGTTTCTCACATCAGGAGCAGCAGATGTACCCTCTCAGTATAGATGACCCTCAGTTCCACGACCGTAAGGACCGCTCAGATGGTGCTTTGCAGGTATACAGCTAACCTTGTCTAGATGTCGGCTACTTCAACCATAACTGGAGACACCCCGACAAGGCAGCTGTCGTCCGGAAAGTCTTCATTGCTCCCTACCATGAGTTAGCTGCATCACACAGAGGGAGAAGATATGACCGGTATGGCGGAAGGTCAGTCAATCGGTCCAAGGTGCTGTATCATGGCACAACTCGGGCCTGTAACGCCGGGGAAGAACGCGGTGGTCGCAGGATGCAGTGGTGCAACATGCCACACTGTAGCTTTTGTGGAATCATGAGGAACTCCTTCAAAGTCAGAAAGTCAGGTAAGATGGACTGATATTACTTCGACTGAAACGGTCGTTTCACTGACCATGACTGAAGTTCCGGGTATGTTTGGTCGTGGTATATATACCACACAGGTATCATCCAGTAAGTTGTTGAAACAGTCAACACCAGACCATTTCTGACACTTTTCAAGAAGCAGACCACTACGCCAATAGTCTTGATCCGGAGTCTCGGCTTTGTGCCATGATTATATGTGAAGTCATTAGCAATAGACCTCAAAGGATGTTTTCTGCGTGCCCATATCGGACTGCACCTGACCGTGGTTACGATAGCGTGAGTCATCCTTGAGCTTAAATGACGTCCTCAAATATACTAAACTACAGGTTGCAGGTTGAAGCTGCTGTATTTAGGGACGGAGGCCAAGTTATGTACCCAGAGACAGTAGTTTACCGAGATGATGCTATCGTACCCGTGGCAGTTATCATGTATGAGAGGGTCTGATTTATAGAAATGCGAGAAATGAGGAACTGATATAGATGGAGCTTTTGCGTGGGGAGTTTTGGCGTCAGCTCTGTCACGATTGGCTGAGCTTAGCCTTGCAGGCAAGAGGAACTTTTCATCAACAAGACCATCTGCTTTACTGGTCATAAGCTTATCCTAATAATTCATTTGAAATGAGATCATATAAGCAATATCATTATTGTACAAAAGTGAGCTCTCACTTATTTCAGTATACACTAGCTGTAGTCACTGCTTCTCGTGAAGTTTTGTACGTCTTGACCAGAACTCTCAACATCGCAACAACGGACATGTAAAAGGAACAAAAAGAAGACTCTTTAAAGCGTCGAATGAATGCGTAATCAGGGAATCGAACCCTGGGCTCCCCGACGCTGCTCGAATGGCAACGGAGAATTTTACCACTAAACCAATTACGCGGTGTTTTTGATGTCTCGATGTGTTGCAAAGACTCCACAGGTTTCTTCATCGTGGTGTTGCGTGAGAGTGGAGACGATGATAGTGTCTGAGTGGAGAGCAGTTGTATGAAAACCCGTATTACTGGTGCATAAGTGAGATGAGCCTCAGGTGAGTTGCGGTTGAAGGATTCTGAGCTTCAACTGGTCGTCCAAACCTTGAGCAAAGACTTCAAGTCTCTCTGAGACCACCAGGAGATGAGGGGAACTTCGTTGATCAATATCAATAAATGAGTAGGTATCTGGTATTAATTCATCAATGAGTACCCTTGGCTAAGTATTTGTTCACAACCTCATCCACAACCTTCTGACAAATCCCTCTATGAACCTCATCCGAAGTCCTCGCAACAAACGGCATAACAAGACTATTCGCCTCAATAATAACCTCCTCATACAGCTCCCACTCCTCCACCAGCGTCCCTGGACTGCTAGTAGTACTCGGACTACTCCCAAAGTCCTGTTTAGGCCTTACAATCCACTCCGTCCTCACAGTAACACCAGCCCTAGCATCAGCTCTACAGCGAATACCATTCGGTATACTCAGACACGTCACAGGCCAGCTCCTATCCCTCGTCAGACCGGGCGCCAGCATGAGTCTCTCGCTAGACGAAAAGGTCCTCACGCTGCTATTCGGCGTGCCAAAGAATGGGTCTTTGCTTACGAGCTCCATGTTGGGCGTCGTCTCTTTGAAGCTCATGATTACATTGTTGTTGGCTAGCATGGGCGTGTAGGTCTGGATGTGAGCGAGGACGATTTCCGGCGGCACGCGGCTCGGGATAGGGACGGTGATGAATATCTGATGCTTAGACCGCATGGCCTACAGCAGTACAGGTACAGTACAGTGTTTATCTAATGAGCGTCGAAAGTGTTAGTCATAGCTTGGTAATACGTAGGTAGGCAGGTACATGAAACGCCCATATCTTGTAAGTGAATGTACATCAGACCTTGTGTTATCCCCCCAGCCTCACCTTTTTGTGTTTCTGGGACGTGAACTTACGTTGATTCGTCGTAGGATGCTCCGTCTTCCCCGCAAGTTGAGGCAATTTCGGCCGCCCGTGAGTAGTCAGCACTAACAACCTTGTTGAAGATGGCGCACTAGGCATGCGACGATGGAAAATAGGATGCAGTCGGTGTGCGGCTGGTTCTTCTGGAAGGTCTATGGCGACTTGAAGCCCTGTATCGTGCACATCCGAGGGCTCCGATGGAACAGGACTTGAACAAAGTTTCGCTGTCATCTTTTTTCTTTTTGGGTTCCGTGTCTTAATCTGACAGTGAGGCGGGTCTTTTTCATTGGTCAGGAGGTGAGCCACTATTGAAGGGATGAGCGGAGCGCTGTGATAGGCTATTGGGTCTGAATAGAGTTATCAGCAATTTCATACCCTGGACTCGATAATTGTTTCTCCTTTTATACTACGATCAATGAGACTTGAAGTATTGATTGAGTGACTATCTAATGTATACTGTATGTGATGGGCCGGGGAAATAACGAAGATTTAACAATTTGGTAGAAGATACTTGTCTCAGTGCTTGGGTCTTGCAAACCCCATACTTTGACCATCATTCCTGCTGATCCATCCCCCCCGATTGGGACTTAATGATTGTCCTCCAAAAGAGTCTCAAAAGCCTTGCGAGAAATAGTCCAAGTCGGACCCATACCTCCAGGGCTTCGAGGAAAGCCAGACGCGTCAACAACGCGTAGGTTACCAACGCCACGTACGCGAAACCTCGAGTCAACACAAGAGTTCTCATCGTCATCAGCTCCAATGGCACAAGTCGGCGAGGCATGATGGCTGAAAGCCAAGTCTTGGATACTCTGTCTCAGGTTCTCAGGGTCAGGACTGAGCTGGGTATACGGAACACCAGTCGCGTCAAATGCCCTTCTGAGCATTTCAATTCCTTCAACAATAGCGTCGAGATCACGCTCAGCTGACTCGGTGAAGTAGTTGAAGTTGATGTTGGGACGAATGCGAGGATCAGATGAGTTGAGGCGAACGGTGCCGGCGCTGTTGCTGGTCTGCATCTTGACGACAGCGTGCATCCACTCTGCGGGATCATTGCCTGCTCTCTCGCCGGTTGAGTACCCTGGGTAGAAGCCCACCAAGCCTGAAAGGCCGGGACTACTGAGGAACATGAGGTCCGAGTCATTGTCCCAGCTTTGGCTGCTTCGCCAGACGGCGCCGTAGCTGCTGTCGCGTGATGCGTATGGTCCCGACGCGTCATCCCGCCAGAGAACGAAGCAGGGGTCTTCGTCATCGAAGGTACCGGTACAGGGAGACTCTCTGGCGATAAGCCAATTCTCTTCACCGCGGATTTGAACAGGGACTTCGTAGTTGTCGTGCAGGTTAGAGCCCTGCAAAGTGGTTAGCATGAAACAGGTCAAGGTTGGTCGGGGTACTCACAACAGCAGGTAGGTCGACAACAACAGGAATATTCCAAGCTTCCAACTCCTCACGAGGTCCAATACCGCTTAGCATAAGGATCTGAGGAGTGTTGAACGCACCACCAGAAACAATGACCTCATGTTTAGCGTGTACCTCCCTAATCTCACCAGTCTGTTCAGGATCATATCGCCCATCAGCAGAGTACAAACCCTCACCAACCATGTACTCCACACCATAAGCGCGAGGCTTATTATTGCGGCCCTGTTTGGTGAGAACGCGTGTCGCCAGTGAGTGGAAGCTGACAGTCAATGGGTGTCCGGCATCGATGACCTGGTTGATGTAAATGCCAGCACCACTTCTTGCAGCTGTGCTGGGATCGATTGCGACGGGAGTGCTGTACATGCGGCCGTTTTCGTAGCGACGTGGGTCAGGGCCATTGATGTCGCCGAGAAGAAGCTCGGTCATCTCGGCGGGATCTTGGACATCGATGCCTTCGGTCTCGCGAAACATTTGGGAGAAGAAGTTGGCGACATTGGGTGATTCGATGTTGACTGTAGCGTTACTCTGATCGTTCTATAGATGAAATCTTTTAGTGTCATCCGTCTCGAAAGAACAGGGTTGGTTCTTACCACCAGGTAACCATCAAAACCATGATCAGGAGTACCCTCAGGGACGTACGTGCAGTTCTCGATATTCATCAAATGCCGACGCATATGCTCATGGCCCCAAGAGGCATCACCCGTGAGATTAGCGATGTAATCCCACTCATTATCGGGACACCAAGCAAAGTTCATGGCGTTGACTTGCGCACTACCGCCGAGGGTTGAGCCGCGAGGATAGTATATACCGGCACTGCAATCTTGTTGTTAGCCAAAGTTGACCAACAGGAGTGATGATACTTACGGTCTAGAACCCTCAGGCGGATCAAGTCCTACATAGTAGGAACCATTGGTCTGGATATAAGTGTATTTCGGATCACGACGAGCCGCATCAAATTCTTCGTAGTGATTGACGAAGAACTGCCAAGAGTGGCCGGGAGTCTCAGCAGCAGTTCGAGCCCTTAGACCGTTAGCAACAGCATGCGCTTATGAGGCTTTGAACTTACAGAGCAGGCAGTTGTTGAAGAATGCTTGTGTGATTGTCCCCTCCCGCTTCGATGAGGAAGACGGAGTGACCCTCTCTAGCTAGATTGGCGCTATTACCCGTTAGTACGCGAGTTGTGTGTTGAGTTCTTGCTTTGACTTACGCAAGAGAGCCTCCTCCTGGACCAGAGCCGATGATGACATAGTCGTAGACGTCGGGTTTAGTTGCAAGAGTTCCAGAGCCAGTGGCCAGAGCGACACCGAGGGCAAGTTTGAGGCGATTGAGGATCATGATGTAGATGTTGTAAGCGAAGTTGGTGTTTCCGTTGTTCTGCTAGATCAATTTCACTTCAAGTCCTGACTTGATTCTTTATATACAGCTCAACAGCGGCTTAGACCAACTCTCAACATCCTTGAATGTTGTCGCCGAAGCTGTTTCCATCTTGGCGATTCTCACCATGGACAGCTTTGCAGCCGCGTCAGTTCCATTGAGACGACCGCGTAATGTCGATGAGAATTACTTGTGGAAGTGACAGCCATGGAGCTCCGCGGGCATGTCCGGTGTGATTGTAGTCAGCAATGCTGACATGCCAAGATGTGAGGCTTGGGAAGCTCACCAAGCCAAGCCTGCACTGTGAGCCACTCAGGGATCAGTAAAAGCGAGCCTACTCATTCAGAATCAAGCAGAATGTAGAAATAAAGTCATTCCATGCAGTGGTCACTTATCTGTCTCAGAAATATGGGGGATAGGTGCCAAATGACGGACTATTTACAGAATACGATGATAAATCATATATTTCTATTCTTGGTACATTGACGATTAAATCAACTGGCTCTTTTCACTCACACCGGCCTAGGCATCTCCAATTACGCTCATGCATTCATCAGCTGTAATCCCATGCCAGCCATAATAGCCCAAGCTGGCACCATGGTAGCCAAAGCCCCCGAAGTCGATGTCGACTGAGCGCTGCCACTTGTCTTGGTTGTCTCACTCTCATTGGTCTCATCACTCTCACCTGACTCACCAGTCTCCTTAGAAGATGAATCTTTCGTCTTGCTTGGCTCACTGTTCAATCATTAGCATCGATACTTTTCCCTTCTCCACGATCTAACTCACCTCTCTTCAGAGTCATCATCACCATCCTGAGCGCCAATCCCACCCGCTTCAATCGCTTCCTTTGAACACTGCTTATCATAAATATCCTCCGTCAAGAACTCCTGAGCACCATCGCAGAGCTCTTTGAAGAAGAGGACGCAGTATCCATAGTATGTCGAGCTAGCAATCGCTGGCTCGTTCTTGTTTGGGTCGCATGAGGACAGGCACGAGACGAAGTTTGCGCTGCCGTCGCCTGCACACATGCATGTTGCGTATGATCGAGTCTTGTAGTCGCCGGGACAGCTTTCGTAGGTTTGGTCGAGGCAGGCGTCGCATGAGTCTGTTTGGTAGGCGCCGAAGACGGGGTTGGAAGCTTGGACGGCTGTGAGAAGACCAAGGGACAGTGAGACGATAGTAGATCGTAGCATTTTGTTGAGAATTATTCCAAGTATTGTGTTGTCTCGGCTGGAGAAATGCACTGCTTCAAGCCTGGGCGCGACATCTGCGCTGTTCTTATACTGCGCTCAAGTCCCAACCCTTTCAGTCCATGGCTTCAGCCCAGGCACCCTCAAACTCACTAACCGTCAATTATTCGCTACTCAACAAATTCTATTCGTTAACCCCTAAATATTGACCTGATCTTTTTCAGCCGCTGTTACAAGGGGTCGTCGCCCTACCGATCCCGCGCGGTCTCGACCGCTAGTTTAAAACTAAGCATATCCGGGGCACTCAAGGCTGATTGGGTCAATGCACTCAGCTGAAAAAGACACCGCCACCAATTGCAAACCATTGGTGAGGACTTTGGCTGTGTTCTGGACATTGACCCCCTGATTTTAGTATACACGTGCAGGGTGTTGTTGCCAATATTTAAGCGCGGGGCGTTCACTAGGGCGCCATTTTATAGAGGTGATAGTGTGTGCGTGAAGGGTGTCACTTTCAGCCTTGCGGCGAGACCGTATAGCATGAAACGATGGTGCGATGGTTTGAGTTCGGAAGACTTGGGTTAGGAACTTAGGATGACAACTACATCAGTACCTGGTCAAAGAGCGCCAAGGTTCATCATAAACTTACCTAAGGTATCCTAAATATGTCTAAACCTTTCATTACTTAGGAAGAACATGTCTAAACCTTTCATGACTTAGGGAGAACATGTGTTAAGTTTAGGATGAGTTTATATGACTACCGTACCTGAATACAAGTGCCAAATGGCCGCTAGTCCGCTATAAGCTCCATTTGAGAGCTTTCTCCACCAACAAGTCGGGATTTCGCTCAATCTCCTTCTTGCACCCCACTAACCAGCTCATATAGTCGCTGTGCTGCCGCAGGGTCTGCGCTACATACTGTAGGTTATGCCCGACACCTTCCACACAGAGATCGCGCCAGTTCCTGTAGAGGTTTGTGAAGCACGGGGCCAAAGACAATGGCGTCACCGATAACCGCCAGGATTGAATCTCGTGGATTTGCTAACTCCATGCCGTTGCCCGGGGGTGGCTGAGAAGGACTCCAGACTCCATGAATGTCTGGGCTGCACCGAGAAGCTCAGCTTGTACGTCGTCGGGCTGTTGCTCGACGAGAAACTGGAACCACCGACCAAGATAATCGCCCAGTGCGGTCCGCCCATTCTGTTTTATGAAGCATTCGTTGCAGCAAGCTTTCTCAAAGACGTCTTGCGTAAGAATAACTCCATCCCAAGTAACGCGCCCAACGGCAGGTTCCCATGACCCAAGCTCACGCCCAGGCAATCCACCGGCACCGATCCGAAACACTCTCAACTCTTTCCATTTCGCACATCGAGGACATCGAGCCATCCATGCAGGCCAGGGCTTGGGGTAGCCATTATAAAAACGCGCGCGTGGCCTCCCTTGTTGTAAGTCTTCCAAGATGCCAGGGAAATATCGATCGAGGGGTGATGCATTCATATGGTTTTCGATCGAAATGATGGGGAAGCGTTCCGTTCCATACATGCCGGGATGGGTGGCAATGGATGCGTTATCGAAGACATCAGATTTGAATTGACACTCTATGCACTTTCGAAAGTATCGATCACTGCCGAATACGGCGCTGTTCTCCATCGTGATCATGCTCAGCCGAAGCCGCCGACGCAATTCCTGCGGATTATAACGAATCATTCGTCGAAGGTTGCGTCCCGTAAGTCCAGTGATGTGTCCTAATTGGCGAAATTGGTTCAAGACGAGCTGAGAGAAAGGAACATGTTTGAAGATATCTATATCTACAACAATGGCCTGATAGCGAGCCTGTAGACTTTGGCCGCCGTCGGCTGAGGGTGCTATCTGCGCTTGTGCTTGAATGGCCCGTTGTGTAGGCTCCCATGAAGTAATCATATTGGTACCGGGCCTTCCAGGCATAGGTTTTCGCCAGATTACTTCGGACAGGAATTTGTAATGAAAGCGGTAGTAAGGGCGTAGTCGCATGCAACCGGTACAGGCCCACCGCGCCTCCAGGCGATCGCGGTCGTGCCAGACGGGTTCATTGTACCAATTGGTAAAGAGAGTAGGAGGACCTCCGTGCTCCGGGACGCACTCAAGAGCCAGCAGGCGTTCAATTTTCTGTCGTTCTTGGACCCGTATGATATCACGGAAGTGGCGGTTCGTTTGACGCAGCGAGATCAGGCCGATTGGGTCAACTAAACGAGCGATAAATTCTTTCAGCTCCACTGGAAGCATGTCCAGACAACTCGGTCGAATTGATCGAGCTCTCATGTCTAGAATAGGAATGAATAAAGAAAGTGGAAAAGAGAATGATATTATTCGAAGGCTTTTGGGGAGCATTGCAAGACGAGCCCTTGCGTAAGGGCGGAGGCGGAGGCTCCTGTTCAAATTCGATGATAATGTAGAAGAATACATGTTGGTCTGTTGGTCTGTTGGTCTGTTTACCGATGCCAGACAAAAGAATGATGATGATGATGAAGAATGTGAGTTTAGCAGTTGAAGCGATGAATCAGTTGACCTACCTTGGCGCCTAAGCAGGGAAGGGGCAATGCAGGAACTTCTGGATCCTAAGGCAACAGCAATTTAGACATATTTAGGATGCCTTAGGTGCCCGTACCTACCTAAGTTTATGATGAATTTAGTGAGCTCTTAGACGAGATATTGATGTAGCCATTATTATGTTACTCGCATAACCGTTCCAGACATCCTATCAACCCATATCACTTTTTTATTTTATTTTTTACAGCCAAGTTCAGGCTGTAATTGGGACGGCTGACTTTGGACTCTTGAGGTTGATATCGTAGAAGTCCATTAAATAAATTATCATCTTACCTAAGTCGCGTTTCATGTCTTGGGGGGTGAAATAAGAATAGGCCGCGTTTTTCCACCCCCACAATAACACCAAAATCCCTTAATACTAGAAATCTAATTAACGCAATTAATTCTATTTTTATTAATTCATAATAGGATAAGCTAAGTATTTAGATATACTAACTAAAAGTTAAGTTTAAGGTACTATTGATTTTTTAGAAGCTTATAATATTCCCTTTTAGAAGAAAGATATATATGCTTTTAATGGTATATCTAGATGCGTAGGAAGATGCATTTTAAGTAATAATATAGACTGCACTCTCTATAATGCCTTAAATAAGTCTAATAGTTATAGAAAGAAGAGAAAGGTAACTAAAAAAGCTATAAATAAGATACAGTTTTTATTTAACTAGAAAGGCTTTAAGGCTAAGTATCTGTAGCTAGATTAAATTCCTGCTACTGCTAGTGTAAAAGATATATATTTTAAGACTATTAATAATATATTAAAAAGATACTAGATTTCTAAGAGAATAGTAATATAGGTTAATTATATTAACTCTAAACTTGCTAGATGTTAGAAAACCTTTATAAAGAAGGTATAGTTATTATATCTTTTACTTAAAAACTAGAATATTATTTTTTTCTCTAATAAAGTTTATTTTAGCTATAGTAATAAGGGAAAGGTTTATATCTATTATTCTAATAAGATAAGAGAAAAACTAGAGAATTTATAAGAAAGAAAAGCTCCTAATAAAGAGAAACAGAAGAAAGTCTATACCTAGGTAACTGTTAGTCTAGACTATAAGTTTAAGCTTATTTTTTATAAAATACTAACTAATAATAATAAAAAAATAACTTAGAAGTACTATAAGAAAGAGATATTAGAAAAATATATTATTTCTTTTTTTTAGGAAGGTAAGACTTTTATCTTAAAAGAAGACAATAATTCTAGCTATAGTCCTAGAAGTAGGAATAGAATTTAATAGTAAAAAGAATATTATAGCTTATTATATTACTTTAATTACTCTTATTTCTCTAATTTATTACTTATAAAGAATATCTAGGGTATATTAAAGGCTAAGTTATAAAGATATTTTATTTAAGATATTAAGTTATTAAAAAAAGCTGCTCTTAAGTATTAAGATAAGATCCCCTAAGCCTTAATTAATAAGCTAATATAATTAATACTAAAGCAATTAAATAACTGCATTAAATTAAAAGGAAAGAAGACTGGCTATTAGTATAAGCTTTAGTAATTATAAAAATATACATTTTATTAAAATCTAACTAGTTTTATTATTATTATAAATTAATTATAAATAAGGGTTTTCTTGGTGTTATGAGTTAACCGGTTAATTCTTGTGTCTGCCGGGGGCATGGGAAATTAGAAATAAGCTAACGAGGGGAAACACTCCAAAAGCGGAGAATTGAGCTCGTCTAGCTCTACAATTGGTGCGTTTCTTGTCCCTCAGCACGTTAAAATTGGACGTCGATACGAGGTCTTTGCCAATCACTGACGCATGCGACATCAGATTATCCCGCATCATGGTATTTCCGACCGAATCCCCTCGTATTTGCTCAACCTTGGTTAATGTGAGGAATGTGTCAAATCATGGATTGTATGTAGCATGATGCATTATAGAACCGCGATAAGCATGTTTTACCCGCATCTTATCCCCGCTGACTCTTCTCCCTTGACTCTGCCAGCATACGCCACCTCATGAATGCCACATCCGTGCAGCTAAAAAATGGTGGGTAGGCTGCCTTGGGCTCTGCGTTGTTAGTGCAGAGGCTCTAAATATTGATGGACTACAGTGGGTCGCTGGAGAGCGTTCCCTGAAGCACTGCACTGCACTGGCATGAGCCCTGCCGCCCGACTCTCCTACCCTGCGTTGGTTCATACAGTACACCTATTTCCATAAGCCATCAATGAGGAATAGTAATATCACTTAAAGCTGTCACTTAGCCATTTTGCCTATAGTTTATTCCATTATTTGGTAAATAAGATTTAAGTATTCAAGTTGACCTAAATGCGGTTAAGATGCGAATTGAGTTTATAACGCTCTTGAGTTTGAGAACATCTATTCAAACAGATATACAACTGAGCCGCAACATTGTGAAACATCTCATAGGCGTCGAAGGCGTCATGGATTGCTTTGTCACAAAAACCAAGGATCATCAAGCTTTGCCGCATGAATACGCATCGTGCTGATTTAAAATCTCAAATCAGGGTCATCGTCCGGTTTTGGTCCCGGTCTTGATGGGACACGTTTTGCCAAAATAGCCCCGGACTGCGTGAAAGCAGGGCATTTATCCAAGAACAGTTTCTCAATCTAGAACAACACTCTATGCGAACTGCCTGATTGAGTTATCGGATGCTTTACGCGATATCCCTGGACGATATGCCCAATCAACGACTGGCATCAAGCCTCGGCGCATAATCTCAGCATCTGTACGACCAACAACCAGTAGTTATGGCGTGTTCCCTACAAAATGCTTGACCTTCTCCTCACTTGACTTTTACTCATCCGAGAAGTCTACTCTTTGAAGTACTACACCAATAAGCACAGTACCATGTCCTCTCCTTCAGCGCCTGCACCAGTCTCATCGTCTGAGCAGGCTACTCAGACATCGCCGCCAGTTGCAGATGCAAATACCCCAGAACAACCACATGAGGCGGCTGCTCCCCATCAACCTGAACAAGAAACAGTAGTCGACGATGATTCTGCCTTGAGTGCCGAAGTGTATGGTTTCTGTAGGGAAATGGACTTCGAATTATAGCTGACTTTTCCAGCGACTCATCGACGGCATCTGTCGCTTCAAGTATCTTGGAGTATCGAAAGTTCAAGGGAAGATCGTATCATTCTACCTACCATGACAGTAGCTATCCGATTCCCACCGACGAGCAGACTCTCGAGAACTTTGATCTGATGTAAGTGAATATCATCCGGCACATCCTCTGGCACAAAGCAGCTACTTATTTGACCTAGGCACCACTTCTTGACACTGCTTACTGAAGATAAGCTGTATTTGGCACCTGTAAAGGATGATGTTCAGGTACAAGAGACAGCATACGAAAATGAAGCTTTGCAGGGCTGACATTTCCCATGACACAGAAAGTACTTGATGTTGGAACGGGAACAGGTAGGTGACCTCTAGTCAACAAAGGAAATACAAGGTGCTAATCGGTGTCATAGGAATTTGGGCGATGTTTGTACCATTGATCTCCCATGTTATCTCCACTGACCGAACTGGCCAGAGACTATGCCGATGAGCACCCGAATACCGCTGTGATCGGCACAGACTTGTCCGCTGTACAGCCAGACTGGGTGCCCCCTAATCTCAAGTTCGAGATCGATGACTGCACCAAGCACTGGACTTGGGACGCAAATACCTTTGACTTTGTGCATATGCGTTACTTGTTTGGTGCTATCAGAGACTGGACCGCTCTCTTCAAGGAAGCATACAATGCAGTCAAGCCAGGAGGCTGGGTTGAGTCCTGTGAGTCCGAGCCCATGACACACAGCGACGATGGAACCGTGACAGATGACGGATCAACCGCGCTGGGAGGAACCTGGGATAAGATGTTCATTGAGGGAGGCAAAGCCACCGGATGCTCCTTGTCTGTCCTTACGGAAGATCTTCAGATGAAGGCCATGAAAGAAGCTGGCTTCGTGGATATCCAGGAAACCTTCTATAAGGCAAGTGAAGAGCACCATAATATCCCGCATACTAACCAACTGTATCTACACAGATCCCATTTGGTTCATGGCCCAAAGACCCGAAGATGGCAGAAATCGGCCAGTATGCGAAGCTCAGTCTAGAGTCTGACCTTGTTGGTAAGGCCTCAATCAGATGAAATCCAAATGTTCAACAGGTAGGCTGACCTATACTCTATAGGATATTCGCAAATGATTTGGCATGAAGTTCTGAAGTGGCCGGCCGAAGAGTATCAGATTTTCCTGATGCAGGTACGGAAGGATCTTAGAAACAAGAAACTTCACCCTTACTTCAAGGTTCGCTTTGTCTGGGGCCGGAAACCTGAGACCCAACATAAGTGAACGTCTCAGAATCATCTGGAATGAGGTCTTGATCTTGGGGAATAACGGGTATTGCACGTGGTGATAAATATTAGGCTATGAGGGCCAGAAAACTTCAAGTCTTATGTGTTCTTGCTCCCCGAGGGCTATCTAGATCAGAAAACCGACCACAGGGTTTTACAGATTACACTCTCACATTTTCCTGGCACTGAAGAATCTCAGCATGTTGGGGAAAGAAACAATTTTTTCTGATATTATGCGCTTTCTAGTTGCTATTTTATACGCCCTAGTCTTTAAGTTAGACAAGCTCCAAGGTGCCGTTGTAGTTTCTGATTCTCTCATCAAGAATGATCGAGCTAAGCACCCAGTCTCCGTCTCGAGACAGCTCACCCTCAAGTCTCTGACCTCCATCCACAAGATGAACATGTCGCGCAGAAGATCCGAAACCACCGCCACCATGGCGGCCACCACCAGGTACCTGCAGAGTCTGTCCAGGATAGATCAGATCAGGGTTGTTGATGCCATTATGTCGAGCAATCTCCTCAAAGGAGCAGTTGAATCGAGCAGCGATGCCTCGAAGAGTATCGCCTTGCTGGACCGTGACGGAAGAGGAGCTGCCATGATGGCCACCTGCGGACCAACGGAAGCTTCCTCTGTCGTTTTCGAGGACCTTGTCAAGGGAAATGGATGTGTGCTGGTAGTCTCCGTCCTCACGCTTACAAGAGGCGTGCAGAACGTAGTCGCCGTGGGCATCGAGCCTGATATCTCGAGATGAAGCGGTGAAGTTACCGGCGAAGTGTCCACCACGACGTCGGTTGGAGCCACGAGAAGAGCTTCGGCTTCGACTTCGGCGACGATGGTGGTGAGACTCATAACGATCATCATCACGACGCTCCTTTCGTCTCCTCTCTCCCTCTTCCTCGCGTCTCTTCTCTTCCTCCTTTCGTCGCTTCTCCTCTTCCTTCTTCTCGTCTCTCTCATCCTTCCAGTCTCCAGCGGCGTCCTGCAGCTTGTGACCGCCAAATGCACCAGCCAAAGCTCCGACGATGGTGCTAGTCTTGCTGTGTCCGGTGACTCCGCCCATCTTGTGACCACCGAAAGCTCCAGCTGCACCACCCGCAAGGGCTCCCATTACACCACGCTCACCATCGGGACCATCACCGCCGTCAAACTGGCCTTGAGGTCCTTGGTTATTTGCAGAAGGGCCTTGCTGGTACTGTCCAGGTCCAGATGGTCCACCAGGAGGATACTGGGAGGACTGAGCGGACTGAGCGGACTCGGAGTAGTAGGATTGTGAAAGACCTGGGCGGTCTTGCTGATAACCTCCTGGTTGAGGACCACCCTGTTGGTAGCCTCCCTGTTGTTGACCGTACTGCTGAGGACCGCCTTGTTGATAGCCGCCTTGGTCATTACGACGTTGATCGTCACCGCCGTATCCTCCCTGGCCGGGGCCATCCTGGTTATACCCAGGGTTCTGCTGCTGGAAGTTGACGTTGTGGCCGTAGTAAGTCATTTTGATTGAAGATATTTTGGATACCAAGAAATGGATTCTGCTTCATCTGTCGGGAAGCAGCTTATATATGTCAACTGCCGAGGCGGAGGCAAAGATGGTTTTCCCAGCCACAGTTGACGTCTCCATCAACCCTCCTGACCAAACCCAATCGGAAAGTCTGAGACTGGGAAATGTGGATTATCATGAGCACAGCCTCAGAAGATTGAGTGATGCCACGTATTGTCTGCGGAGGCTTGAGCGACGCTTGGCCCTCTTCTCTCTGGTCATTGCTGTCTTGGCGTTTGGACCACCGCTGGCCGTTGCGAATGAAGATGCAGGGATTGGTATTTTTAGAACAGGAGCGTCGTCATGTCCAATGGAACACTGCATATGGGGTGTTGCCACCATCTGTCAGAATCCCAAATGAAGAACTAATTGGTTTGTAACGAGCCTGCAACTTGTGAGTTTTGGTTTCAGATGCAGACGCTGTGTATCAGGCTCGTTTGTTGTTGGTGTTTGGCGTCTTTTAACATGCGCCAAGCCCCCAAGCGGTTCAGGCGGCAAATTGCCCAGCATCGGTTCTGTCCGTGCTTTCATGGGGCATCTTGCGGTCTGGTAAGGCATTTTTCTAGGAAAGATAACACTGTCGCGCGAGATGATCATCTATCTGTGTGTCAAGGGAGACGTTGAACGCATGCCGTGACTCACTATATGACAAGGGTTCTCCGCCAGAAAGCTTGACTTTTAGTCCCGACTAGTTGGGCTCTGCTTTGACAACGACATATCGGCCCACTGGAAATTCGTAAGATTCAAGGTTTCATGTAATAGGAGCATACTAAAAAAGCAGAAATACTCCTAGCAACTGACCGGTACGGTATGAGGGCACGCATCACATGCCCGAAACGCGCTGACCTACCAGTTAGCTGTATGTTGGGATATGAGGGCACTTAGCAAAGACAATGGCCAACAAGGTATAGGTAAGCTGCAACTGAGACTCTGATATCGATCTTGGGTTTATATAATTATCGTATTTCTCTCTTGAGAAGGGGAATCCAAGACTAGCTAATCATTCTAAACGGTCATCATACGAAACACCATCCTCTTTCCTAACCACATGACAGTAAAGAGGAAGCTAAAGAGACAAGAGGCAATACCAAGAACCCATGCGCCTTCTATAGCATAATTTGAGTGCCACTGCTTCGTCGTTGCACTGACTATATCATCAGCGTTGATCAAGTCAACCCCCTCGTGATTGAGTGTCCTCCAAACGTAGTTTCTTCGGGATACAGGCCAGCCTGGTAGCTCCCAGTATCTCGACTTCAAGTTCAACTTCTTTGAAAGTTGTATCTGCTTAGCAAGCTTGTCTTGTTGTGGCTTGCTGAAATATGGGATGACAGTTCCAATAGCTCTGAAGAGGGATACGGAAGCTGTATAAAACTCATTCTCTTCCACTTCGCGACAAAGCGT
Organism: Fusarium udum; assembly: GCA_013186905.1. Lineage (NCBI taxonomy): Eukaryota > Fungi > Ascomycota > Sordariomycetes > Hypocreales > Nectriaceae > Fusarium > Fusarium udum. The sequence continues at coordinate 36,441 of JAAQPG010000310.1, read as the reverse complement.
ATCGTTTCTCTCGCAGAATCCTGGGTGGGATAGAAGATCCAATGAGGCGTCGAGAAATACGTCGTGGTGTTGTCGCCACTTTTGTAGATCGGAGCCGATATTCACATCCCGCCTCTTGCCAATGTTGCCAGTTCCAACCACAGTTAGCGGACCAGAATGGAATGACTGGTCCGCTGGTAACGATCCAGTATTTTGGTGATATGAAAGGTATCCCTTCTGTCTCAAAGGTTCCAGGTGCTTCAGCACTACCGGCCAGGTCTTCTCTGAGTCATCCTTGACATCGATGAATAGGATTAGTGTCTTGTTTGGATGGCTAGCAAAAACACCGGCACGGTATCCCTGGTCCTCGAGGTTCCCTGGGAGTTGTGCGGAGTTAAAAGAGTCGAGGATCTCCAGCAACGGTTCAATGTAGAGAGAGTTTAGGGTCCTCTCTGGTGTGAGATTCCACCAGTGATGGCCAACCAAGAGGTCTTCACCATTCTTGCTGAGCCAAACGTCAGCCTCAACACTAGCACAGCCAACAGATAAAGCCGAGAATAACGGCCGTGGCCTCAAGTAGTCGTTGTGAGAATGGACCATAACTGGAGTAACTTGAGGCGACAGGACTTCAACCCATCTCTTGGCACTTTCTATAGCATCGCCGCACTTCTCGATAGGATCGGCCAAGGCAAAGCCAGAAGTTTCGAAGGTGTGGACAGCATAGCGCTCGATAACAAATGTCATCAAGAAGAACGCGATTCTGATCAAGATGTCAGCCCATACATGCAACGGACAGTTGAGTAAGAACTGACAGGATTAGACATGCTCCAGCAAATGCCGCCAGAAACGGACTCAGCCATTTCCTCCGGCCTCTTATACATGGCCTTCTTGGCAAAGAACAGGATGCTGTGTAGGACTGCAAGTCATCTTCGTTGGTCGGGCTGGTTGGCCGAAGAGGTCGATACTCAATATCGTCCTTGTCAGTCTGGCTACAAAAGTAGCCTGAGATATTCATGTTCTCTGCAGTTGAGGCAAAGAAACACGGACAGCATAGACACTTGTTATGACTGTAACATTTTGCGCAAGACAAGGACGCGTCTTGACGTATAAGAATTAACGAGAGCACTGCGAAAAATACCCGCAAAGTGCCGAGTTGATCATGCGGAGGCTTCTGATCTACGGCTAGTTCCCGGGTGGCCGTATTACAGCTGGTCTACATACCACGTGGTTCCACCATGAGACTATTCACCGACCAATCCAATTCATCAGTTCAACCACGAAGGTTTAGTTTGGACAATAACTCAAGCTTCATTCAAGGTTTTGGGCGATCGGCTTTGGCAGATGGCTTGTCTAGACTATTGAGATGGATGCGATAAGCACACGTGTGTCGATGAAGGGACGCGATGCCTCATGCACGAGTCAAATAAGACGAGGTTGCATCGTGGAAATCAACGCCGATAAGAGCAACGAGAAATACTTGACTAAGATGGGCTTGGTGTTTTAACCTGCACCAGTTAGTTAGCTTCCTCTACCATGCAGTCTTGTCGACAGTGCAACCAGGTACGGAAGACCTTTAACTTCACACTTTGCCAGAGCAAATTCGGTGCGATTATATACCGTAGGCACCGTGCCTACTGTCACATACGACCATAGGTAGTGGAAAATACGGGATCCCGTAAGTTCTTTCATTCCACAACAGTGTCGCACCTTTCCAGGGTCACAGCCTCTAATCTCGGAGACATGAGTCCTCACTTTTTGGAGAGCTTATCGCATTCAAGCAGCCAATTAGAGCAATACATATTTGCACTATTAAGATGTAAGTAAGGTAATAGCAAAAGAAGCTTTAAAATTCAATTAAAATATTCTTTTTATCTTTTTTTAAAAAAGTATTACTATATATTAAGAAGACTATATTCTTATTAAAATTTAAATAATATTTTAAGAGCTCTAAATAATTAGCAAGATATTTAAAGTTGCTAAGAGTACTAATAAAACTGTAATTTAAGAGCTGCACTTTATCCGCTGCAATGACTAACTGGGGCCGATTGAGCTCCGTACCGTTTTGAATAAGACGGAGCCGGTCTTCGGGCCCCACTACCGTTTGCCCTCACTACATCCAGTAAGATGAGCTTGCACGCCCCGAAGTTCTCGGGCGCTTAGCCACAATACACCCCTCCATAGCCGTTTGAACCTGGTATAAGACTTAAATTTAACACCAAATAAAACACCACTTCGATTTCTAGGACTCTAATTATAATTCTTGGAATTTTGCCTCTTTCAGACATGGTCATCACCTGATCAACTCCTTTTTCAAACGCCGCTCCCTCTGTTCTCCCAGCTCAATATTTACCGCTTTTTATCAATTTAACATGCCCATCCGACAAGTTCGCAATGTCTCAACCCTCAGCCCAACCAAGTCATGCCACCCACAAACCTTCTAGAAGGAGCAAGTCTCGAATCCACCAAGTCAACAAGAATATTATTCAAGAAATTCGGAACAAAAACCTCAATACAACGTTATATTTGACTGATATCGTATCTGATAAAGTCAAAAGCTTGCGTCGCAGGGTTTGGGATGATTGGGTAGAGTAAGTTGCAATAAAGCTCACTCAACGAAACACTTGGTCTTACACTCAGAATAGATATATCAAGTCTGAGGGCCTCGACAGCGACAAAATTTGGAAAGAATTTTGCGAGGGATCCACAGAATCCATTCAAGAATTCCGTGGCTTCCTTGAGTATTATATCATCACATCGACAAAGCTTGTGCCTTGTCTCGACCCAGAAGAATATGAAGAGGAAAGAACTGTGAAAAGTGCTGGGACTATACAGGATGTTTGGTGTGCATTGGTTCATGTGGCTGATGAAACCATCCTTGCAAATATCCGTCAGCAACTTCCAGCTCATAAACAACTCTACATGCTTAAATATCGTACTGATGCTGGTGGTCGTGGGCATGGACCAGCAGTGGACGTTGGCAAAGTAAGACCTCCTCAATGTCGATTTGTTGCTTCGGACTTACTGAACATCTGTGTTATACAGCTCATCCCGGGGCTAGCTAAAGTACACGGGCTCAGCCGTACCCAGTTGTTCGATAAGAAAGAGATGACATTGCAAGACCTGCTGATGGTCCTCAGAACCGTCTGGCAGCGAGCCAGTTATATAACCTGTCAGCCTAACCAGAGACTATCATTCTCTGCCATGTTGATAATGGGAGGCATTGGTGGGTGGCGATATGAAAGTCTGAAGAAACTGACGTACCGCGATATCGAACTCGGATGGCTTAGAGATCCCCAAAACCCTCAAAAGGCGCGATGTGTTGCCACCATCCGTATACACCATGTCAAAAGGAAGACAGATGCAATTGAGAGAGACCAGACGTCCAGGTATGATGTATCACAAAAGACTGGTTAGAATGCCTACTGAAATTCTCATTAGCTTTACATTTGGTATTACTCTCGTTCCATTCAAGCCTGTTTGTCTCTTGACTCATATTGTCGCCATGGCGTTCTTCAGGAATGCATTCTCGACCAAATTCACTACTCCGGAGGATATCTTGTTTCCCAAGCCTGATAAGGAGGTCGACTACGTGCCTCTATCATGGAAGGATGAAATTAAAGATGATGCTGTTTTTAAGCTTGGTTACAATCTGTACTGGAAATTGTGGCATCGTGTACTCCTGGTGGGTGGACTCCGTGAAAACCCAAGGCCTTACTCAGTTCGTGTTGGTGCTGGGAATCGCCTGGATGGTGTTTTGACATCAGCTCTCCGAGGTTATGTTTTCGGCAATACAGACGCCGTGTTCCGCAAAAGTTACCTCCCGGCAGACATGCGAGATGATCTGATGGGTATAGCCTACGGCGAAGTTTCGGGAAAGAATGAGGCGACAGTCTCATTCCTTCACCAGACATTTACAAAACGGGACCAATCGGCACCGGTGTACATCACGGAGGAAGAGTACCAGTCCTTCGAGAACCGGAAGGATATCACGGAATGGCGCCGACAGCGACTGTCTCTTCCTTGCAGCAGCACTGAATCAAAGGCTATATTGGGAAGGATTCAGCACGTGAAAAACGTTCTTGAAGGGAAATTGCTCGAACAGAGACGAAAAGAGTACTTTGAAAAGGCCGACCAGCTTCGCAGCCTTGGACAGTCAACGTCACATTTACATCAAACTACAGTGGTTTCCCCACGCTTCAGACAAAATCAGTCAAGTAGTAAGGCTGCCGAACAGCTGGCGCCTTGCTTCATTGCGGAAGATAGTAATTATACTATCGCTAGCAAAATTGTTAGATATCTTCGACAGGCTCTAAACAATAACGACACTGCTGTCAACGGCCCTGTCGGCAACGACATCGCCGACAATGACATCGCTGTTAACGACTCTACCGACAGCGACTCTACCGATGCTGAGGCTAAATCAGACCAGAATCGCTCCATATGCCTTCTTTGCTTCAAGGACTTTTCATCTAGAAATAGTCTCTCGGTCCATGTTGAGAATGCCCATTTGGAAGACCTCGAGAGCCCGATTTCTTGTCTCGAGTGTAAACACCAAGGACAAGAGAAAACTGTTCCTGCTGGCTTCTCGGCCTGGAGCAATCACACAGAGAGATACCACGGCTCCAAAAACTCGCCTATGCAAGCAAAGAGACCGGCTCTATGTTTACTATGCAACAAAACTCTCACAATTGTAGGATTTAGTATCCACCTCAACAAAGCGCATGGTAGTACATTCGCGGCTAAATTCCAGTGTCCTGAATGTCTCCATCATTCTCTTCATGAAACCATTGACGGTAAGGATGACTGGATCTCTCATGTGAGGGCTAAGCATATTGGATGTCGTATCGGTGGGGCGGTCTTGATTGGCGTGCCAAATAAGCCAGCTGAAAGGGATGACAACGACAGTCACATGATAGGCATGAAACGAAAGTTAGAAGACAAGGAGGAGACTGTTAAGAAGAGTCTGAGAACTACTAGTAGTATATTCGGGGTCGACCGCGGTATTGAAGAAGAAGAGTTCTGGTGCACCGGACGCGATGAGGACTATCTTGATGATAGTCAAGATTTCTACTGATTGGAGATGTTAGAGATCTTAGCCTAGTTCTATTCAAAGTTTTATCTGGAGCCAGTGCGATTAGGTCGCCTCACATGCATGTATTGAATAATCGACTCTAAGTTCTCAGAAATGACTGCCAAGCCTCGCACCCCTTGTTCAACAGTCTCAGGGCCTGGAGTCTGTGGCGAGGCTCGTTTTCCAAGCAGTTATGACTTTCCCAAGTACGGCAATTAATTTCCATCGAACCACCAGTGAAGAAACTCTGGACTTTCCACTGCACCTCAACCTCAAGTTTCCAAGTTGCTCCAGCCATATTCAGTTTCACATCCGAAATGTCCACCATTTCCACGAAAGTCTCTTCTGGATCTGGGGCCACGAGGAGGCCGTCCAGAAAGCATGAAAGGTTTAGGTCCTCCCAATTGTCGTATCCTGTATTCCTTCTTGAGGAGTTGCGATGACAATTGGCTGGCTCTCCGACTCCGTCGATATCCACCTCGTCGACAGATCTTACTTGACAAACAGGAACAAAATCTCTGCATACGCGCCTGCATGTAGGGCAGAAGGGCCCTTTCTTCTTCCGGGCTTCGGGCATCTCAGAGGCTTCATGGTATCTTTGTAAACACTGTAGATGAAAAGTATGCCCCTCATCTCGGAGTTCTACAGAAGAATCTTCATTGACGCAAGTCATATAGTGATCAGGGGTGCCTTCACGGCAAATATAGCAAATGTCCCAATCATATTGACGCGTCATTCGTTTCTCCTGATCAATGTGCCTCTGGGCGCAGTCGTCACATACGAGCTAAGAAGAGTTAGAAGTGACAATATCTTATCTGTGACTGGACACATACCCCGTGATACCCATGTGGTCGCCATCTCCATCTGTCCTGGCAAAGAGGCTTAATACAATCCCAGCATCTGGTTGCCGTATCAAAGTAGAGAGTCATATTTGCGTAAAGGCTTGGAGAAATAAGAGATAATAAGAATGAAGATGAGGGTGAGCCAAGGTAGGAACAGGCTCGCTATAAGTACCCGAGATCTAAGCTGGACACTCCCAGAAGCACGTGTAATCAGACAGCCCGCCTTTATTCAACACAGCCCTTATGGCTTTGTATGCCCCTGATGTCTCTAGTAACCGTTTTCGTTGTCTCTACACGAATCAAGACCTCGAGGCACTCACACCGCCCCAAACTCATTACTCCTGATAGGCCTCCAGAGGCTAACATGGCCTTACCAGGACCAACATGACCCTAGCTCTTGCAGTTTGTAAGAAACATGCAACTTCTGCGGGCGGCTAGCGATGTCTAGAGAACTCCATTCGTGGAAATCAAAGTTTGAAGGCCAGATACTGACCGTGATGGTCTCATGTGGTTTTGGTCAGCATGAAACTCTTCTCCATATGGTAAAGTTCAAGGCAGAAAGGCTCAGAAGGTGGCCAACTAGAAACTAGACCACCCCAAAGCTGCAAGAACAAGCATGTGATGCACCATCTGCAGACGGGTAACAATATCCAGAGGACTTCATTCGTTGAATTGAGCTTTCATGGCCAGATGCTAACAGCAGTAGCTTCATACACATTCAGCCAACATGGCTTCCTTTCAATATAAATGGCAGAGGTTAAGACAATAAGGCCTATAAAGTAGCCAAGAAGACATAAGCCCCCCTACAAGTCTAAGGACGCGGTATGAGGCAGGCGTTTAAATGTATTTGAGGAACTTCATTCGCAGAATCCCAGCTTCGCATAATCTAACTGCTGCCTGTATTGTTATAAGGTGTATTTCAAAAGCACGGGAGACAAAGGTGGTCACCCGGCTTTGAGTATTTATAGGATAAGTCTGCCCCTATCTCGAACCTCAATCTCTTTACCTCATTTCTCTACCAACCCCATTAACTTAATAGCCAATTTTCTTTTCACCTAATAATGCCTGTTATTCGTAGTATGCCGTTTAAGTGTTGGGATTGCCTTTCCTTAATAAGGGATAGGGAATGGAGATGGCGACCAGAAGGCTACAATAGAGTATATATACCCTCTTATTCTTTTATATCATAACTAATATTTTCTACCAGATCATTTGCAATAAGTGCGCAAAAAGTCATTACAGGGAGAGGAAGATAATAACTTGCCAGTATGGTTGGCAAGAGTGTGACCTTTGCCATAATGGTGCCCCTAATCTCTATATAACCTGTGCCACCAATCATCACACCCCCTCAGGCCATAGCTTTCATCATGACTGCTTTATTAAAGCTAGCGAAGACTCAGATAAGGCGAATGATAAAATAGGCGAGAAGGGACCTTTCTGCCCCAAATGCCAGAAAAGATGCAAAGATACGCTTCCAGTCAGTTCTATTTACAGCATCAAGCTTGTGGAGCTACATCAAGTGGAAGACTTGACATTAAACATCCAACACTACCTTAAAGAGGCAGGCATTAATTTAGAACGCGTTACGCTCTCTATTAAGAGAGTTATAGGTGTAGGCTATATGCGGTATTTATCACTAAAATACGGAAAGGAAGTGTGTGTTAGCTGGCGAGTTTCTGTGGATGATGGTGAGGCTAGGTCGGGCGCCATCATCCCCCTTTGGGAGTCCTATTTATATCTAAATGGCAAGCCAGAGCTTAGAGAGAGGGCAGATAGAAGACTTAAGAGAATGCTTTGGTTCTTCGCATAGATGAACTTGAAGTATAAATGTCTATAACAATTACCCATATAACGTCAGTTCTTAAAAACCTCTCAGCGCTTCATCTGCAGCTTTCTTCAAGGATCCATCCTTGCATCCTCCCCCCTCACTACAGCTCAATGAAAATCTCGTATTTTTTAAAATATTCACTATTCTGCTTCTGAGTACAGGAACAGTTACTGGGACCCAGCTACGGGCTGTCGAGCTTGTCCTGGACCAGCCCGAATACGCCTAAGATTTGAGATCGGGGTAGCTTGAGTGCCTTGAGGTATTGTTTCCAGCCGAAGCAAATATTTAGTGAAAATTAATTCTTACTATAAGCCGAACTTCTCTTCAAGTAACATAATTGCCTTTTCTCTTAACATGCCATCATCCAGGTACTCCAGTGGCTCCCAGGTGTCTTTCCAGCAGATCCTAATGAGACCAGGTAACCGCTTAACAATTCGCTTGACTTGATTGTGCGTATCTACCCAGTCACTTTCTTCCCATGTGTCCTCCCAGCGAACCCTCACTTTCATCTCAGTCTCCTTTCTCCTAAGCCTTACACCTCGTATATCCTTCACAACATACTTGATAGCAGAGCAGTTGTCGCACAAGAGCTGCATTATATTAGTCATGGAAGGAAGCAGAAGGAATATATGGGCTAACTGACCTTGTCGCTGTTAAACAGTCGCCATTTAGGTTTGTTGTCAAGACGTTGGATGCAGATTGAACAGCCGGGTGATTTCATGTTGAGTTGCTTGCGAGAGGTGTTGTAAGATGCGTATTGGATAGAAGAATTATGGTATGAGAGATGAGAGATGAGAAATGAAGAATGTTGAAGAGAGAAGAGCGCCAAGTGCTTGTTCTTATACAGCCAACCTCGCCCATCTCAGCACGTGCCGTCGGTCAGCCCTCTCGACCGACACAGCCCCTATATGTGAAATCTCGAAACTCTCCCTAGCTGATAACTGGCACGTTGCATCACCTTCCACCACACATGTGAACTCCCAGTGGTCTACGACCTCGGCCAGGCCACAGCCGAGCCAAAAGTCCAACGAGCTTTGGCGATTTGATTGCCTGGATGTCGTAACCGCCCGGGAAGAGTCATACCAAAGCACCCATCTATACCGTCCGCAGCTGGTCTAAACCTTATTAGCCATCTGACTAACTCTGAATATGCTGTCTGGTCCAGTTATACAGGTATCATAACCATAATATGATACCGTGGAGGCCACATCTCAAGGCACATAGCCACTCCGCTAACCATCTCACCAACCCCAAGCGCTCTTCCCCTATCCAATGCTATCACGACTATGTCCCTCCACGCCACATTCAAAGACAGCCTAGCCAAGTCCGCATTATGCAACAATCATTCCTCACGAATCATATCCCTTTATCATCCCCAGCTGCCTGTAAACCTAAATATCAGACCGTTCTATGGACCTTATCTTGCAGTTTCCACCAGTCAACCAGCAGCTTACACAACACTTCATCTTCAGAATATGCCTTGCCTTTACGTCAGCTCCTGTTGGTTAACATTCAGGGGCATGTTGGGTAAATACTTAAGAAGTCAAATCCCCCCAACTTCGAATTACTCTCCTCACCTCCTTATTACCTACCAGCCCTCACAGCTCCCTAGCAGATTACCATCATGAACTCCAACACCATTTTCACTGAGTCAGCGCTCTTAGAGGCAAATTGGAATGAAACTGCATGGCAGATCGGCTTCAAGTTGAGCGAACGCGGCTTCCCTGCACAAATAGCCTTCGACGCGTTCATCTTCGGACAATGTGTGAAGGTGGCCTCCGAGTCCTCCAAGACCCACCATTTTCAGGAGAATTACCTTCAACCCCCATCGCTGTCTCGCCCTGATGACGGAGTACTCACTCCTCAGAGTATGGACGATGCACAACAAGATGTCGCGACAATCCAAACGGATTGTGAAATTCCTCTGCCAGACCACCACTCTTCTCTCGATTCGGAATCAGAACAAGCCGAGACACTCGCTGCTCAAACACTCAACAAAGTACAAGCTGATGCGGAACATACTGCAGCGAGTATTGAGATTCAGCGTTGGGAAACAGATGACTCAAGCGATGCCAGCGGACTCCTTTTTCCTAGTCTTGGAAACCCTGCATCCACCACTGAAGAGATTCCAACCTTATCCCCGGAGAGGAGCTTAACCCCACCATCCGTTCCCTCGACTTCAACACAAGGTACAACAACTTACGCCTCTAATGCTCCTGCAAACGGAGAAGAAGGGGTTAATAGCCTATTTATAGATATGCGAACTCCAGGAAGTTCCGGACGCTCTGCTATACAGGTTGTGATACCACTTAAACCCAGTTAGGCCCCTATCTATATCAATCTTACTAGGGAAGATAAGCCTTCTGATGGAGGCATTCACGCCTTAAAGCCTTAAAGTGAGGGCTAACAGAAACAGAAGCATAGGCACGCGAACGTTCATAGCGAGCAGCTGCTATTACTACAGGCTTAAAAGAGGGCAAGGATAGAAAGGGACCTTAGGAAGAAAGAGCTTTGATTAAGAGCAAAAGAAATAGTGTAGGAAAGAGGGAATAAAAGAATACATCAGGTAGCTTATTAAGATGGCTATAAATGGTTATCTGAGGACTTTATGTAGCGTATAGGGCGCATTATTAAGATAGAGGTTATTATAAATAATAGGGCCAAGCAAACACTTCGGCTCTCTAAGACTGGACAAGCAGATAGACAGGGTGTACTGTAGGAAGCTAATAATGGTTTTAGTATTTGCAAAGTCTTATTAATAAGTGAGGATATTAAGTCTATAGTAGGCAAGGACTACAAGAGCGTCATCAAGGAGTGCAAATATATAAAGAGAGATAAGCATATGAAGAAATACATCTAGACGCAGATTTCATACTCCGCAAGAAGAATTAATAAAGTTTCTAAATCAAAGCTCTCACCCAATTCAACATTCAAGAACAGCATAAAGTCCAGCTCAATCCCATCATCTAACTCTATAGATTCTATCCCTTATTAATAATATAATGGGCTAGCTAATATAATACAATATACCACTTTCTAACAGCAAGTCGCTGTCTGACAGTCCCGGAAGGCTATCTAAGTCTAAGAATAGCTCTGGTTCACATGTCTATAAAACCGGGCAGTCTACCGACCTGCTACCACCATAAGTAGGCTCATAGTTAAGTAACGCCTATAGTAATTCAGCAGATGCCGGATCGCTGTCCATGTCAATACAGCCAGGACTGAGAAAAGGCCAAAGGTCTTTCAGGACGCTCAACAAGCCATTTGGAAGGTCGGAGCTTGAAATGGATTGCATGGTGAGCCTCAAGTTACCAGTAGAAGGACGGCGCGGGGCGTGCTGAGATGGTCTTCGAAAGATGCAGAGATCCTGTAATGCTTGATGCTGGTAAGACTCAAGGATAAGAATTCAGAATGGAGTGAGATATATTTGCTGGTAAGGAATTGGGTCAATTTTAGCACTTACATGTTTACTGGTATGTTACGTTTGACACTCACTTGTATACTGGTAAGCCAATGTCAGTGCCTTCCTGTATACTGGTAATCTACATCCGCATAAGCATAGGTTACTAGGAGCCATCAGGTCAACCTGTGGTACATACTGGTAAGCTAGAGGATCGCAATTAAATGTGACTAGTAACGTTCGTGTGGGGCCTATGTATCTACCAGTAAGTTTAGGTTTAGTCTTGCTGGTAGCTGATACCTACTGGTAACTGTAGTACTATGGTTGCCAGTATACGATTGCTACCAGTAACGGTAGTCACGGTAGTACTAGTAGGCAATGGTTACTGGTAACAGATTACCTGTGATTACTAGTACCCCCCAGCAGGTAAAGAACTTGTTACTGGTACAACTGACGCCTGCCTTGACTAGTAACAAAGAACCCTGTAAAACAGCGTTGCCAGTATCGGACCAAGGGTTAACTACAGGTGGCTAGTAAGAACGAGATTTAGCATCTGAAGCAATGGCGGCTCGTGAAAGCATGAGACTAGTAACGCGATATTTAACCTGCTTAATTTAATTTATTTCTAGTAACAATATAAGGAGAGTTTATATCCGTCTTATTTCACCTCCCCCTCACTTACTGGTATCTACAATCATGCTTCTTACTTTTCTTTCGGTCGTTCTTACTATTGCCAGTGCTTCTTTTGGCTTCTGTCATTCGTGGGTTGAACGCTTGATGAAAGTTGAGCTCAATGGCACCATGGTTGGCGAACCTGGGTACATCCGAGGTGCTATATCCCGGCTGGAGCCCGAGTTCACCGACGGAATCATGCAGTCACTACTTACGAGTTCCAGCCAGCCAATATGCAAGGGTTTGCAGGCTTCAAGGAGTTACGCGCCTGGTTTCCCACCTTTGAAAGCCCGCGCCGGTGATTTTGTGGCTCTTCAGTATCAGGAAAATGGCCACGTGACCCTTTTGCAAAATTCGCCGCATAAATTAGGCAGTGGCACAGTATCTGTTTATGGGACCTCGTTTCCGCTTGAAGGTGATCAATTGGCTTCGGTATATGGGATTTGGAACTCTCAGGGCACAGGAGGCGACGCTCGTGGTCGCCTTTTGGGGAAATGGAGCTTTGATGATGGCCAATGCTATCAGATAAACGACAGCAAAACTTCTAAAGAACGGCAGAAATCATTCAAAAAACATGCAGAGGATCCCTTTGGTGCTGACCTTTGGTGCCAAATCGACATCCGTCTCCCGGCGGACATACCCACCTGGTACACGCTATATTGGGTCTGGGATTGGCCAGATGTGAGGCCTGGGTCATTGAAGGAGATCTATACTAGTTGCATGGATGTTAAAGTCCTCCCAGGCTATAGTCATGGAGATATCATATTCGTAGAAGGGCAAGACCTAAACTTTACTGCGATTAAGGAACAGCTCTCTGTATTATAGACAGATGACGAGGTGAGTAACTCAGGAGCAACAGAGAATAGGGAAATTTCAGGAACAACTTCAAATGGGAAGGCATTTGACCCTAAAAAGTCCTCCGCTCAGTCACTAAAGACTAAGCCAATAACATATATGCATTACCCGCGGAGTGCCGAGAAGGAGGCCGGTGATATCTCCACTTTTTCCGTGCTGACCGTTGCCAATCACCGGCAGGTAGGCCTTGGCCAACGGCGAGATCTTTAGAGGCATGAATTTTAACACTATCAATTATCAGACTCTCTATAGCATAAATACCTTCCAATCTTTTTAATTCATTGACTCTTACATCTAACTACATCAGTATTTACAATGCTCACAAACAACAATTACGAACCTGCTGCCATCTTATTTCCTCTTCTTAGCCTCTCCCCCGAAATCCTGGGTATGGTCATAGAGGAGATTAAAGACATGCAGACATTTATCTCTATCTCCCAAACATATTCATCTATCCAGAGCATTTACCACAATAAGCAGATTGTGCAAAAGCTTTTCGCTTCCTGTTATAGCGACCACAAACCAGAGCAGCAGGCCGCCAGGATCTATATTAACCTCAAATTCGCCGCCTGCTGTCCCTTTCTAGCACCAACTTCTGTTAAGAAGGCTTTCAGAGAGGCATGGCCTGTATTTCATGGTTTACAGATAGAAGAAGTACTTTATCCTATCGCCATAGCTCTTACCAACCTCTATTTCTCTCTTGGGCTTGCAAAGGAGGGAAAGCTCTTTTTGGAAAAGATTTGGAACTATCATGAACCATATGAAGTTAAGATATCTCACATGGTTTCTCCTGGGCTACTACCTATCGCAAAGCGTCTACGCCAGCTGACTGGTGGCAAAGGCTTAACCTACCAAGTCATACAGACAAGGATTTCTCTGCTCAAGCAGTTTAAGAAGGCCAGGAAGCCATACTTCATGTTAGTCTATAACCACAAAATCTCATGGCAACTATAGAATGAATGCCCCTTGGAGTCAGTCGTAGCATTTTTCCCACCCACTCACGTGCGTTCAGCGAAGCTTTCATTTGCTATGGAGGGAAGAACACTGTTGCAAGCCCCAATTGGCTTGGAGTAGCTCACTATTTTTCGTACAAGGCAAATACAATCTTTAAAACTTTAAGTTAGATCAACCGCCGTGCAGTTCTAATTCTAACAACTGACTGTGGGGTTGCATCCGCAACCTTTGCCTATAAAATCCACAGCAACCCGCTATACCCATCAGCATCATCCATTACTCAAAATGTCGCAAGAAATTATGCTCAACATTAGTGACCCTCGAGCCATGGGGCTGCACATGAAGACGCTGATCGACCTTTGGATCGAGCATGGGTTGACGGACGAGCAATTCCTAGCCCTTGAATCCACCCAAAATGTAACTAAGGACTTGGACATTCACTTCTTCCAAGCTCTCGCGCATGAGAGGTCCTGGTACGACACAGTTTACTCCAATATTTTATTGAATTTGAAGAATTGGGAAGAGTTACCCGCTTGGCATGAGGTCTGCTTACTGAAGGGCTACTTTGATCGTTCCCCCAATTTTGCTCAGTCTCTAAGTGCATCAACGAAAAGATCTACTTTGATACTGATTAAGGCTTTCTCAAAAGTAGGCTAATATCCGAGATTTCCAACGTCCTTGTCAACTAATACGAGGTTAGGACTTGTATATGAGCGAATGCGGGCTATCTGCAATTCAGGGCCCAGAAAACCTCAGTCATTATTTCTCGGAGGCTTCCAGATGGTACCAAGCGAAGTTTAATCAATACCGAGACAGGCAATTCTCAAAGCTCTATAGCCTTGAGCACTCGGTTGAGACCTCACTCGCATCAGGCGGATCACTATACATCATCGTGGCCGAAGATGTATACCCACCGGCATGGATTCAAGCCGTGAAAGCCTGGGGAAATCATGAACAATAACTGAATCCCATGAGAAAGCATGTGCTTGTAGAGCGCTTGGTTAATGGAGAATCTATTTCAGTACTATCTGCTTCTAGCCTTTAATGCCAAAGCTAGTCTTTTGTCTTGTCCTTGCTTTGAACCTCCTGCTTCCCATTGAATTCGGTGGAGTAGTCCTTCCAGGGAAGGGAGGGGCATGTCGGAGTAACTGGCGCATCGGGGGAATGCAACTCGTCTGTATCCTATGATCGAATTGTTAGAACCAGCGACCGGCCACAGTTTGTATATCATACGAGATGTTTGAGTATGTCTGCCACGCCTTAGAGGAGACCTCTAGCCTTCGCGGATGCCTTTGCTATCTCGAAACGGATAGCAATGAGGCTGTTATGTAGTTGCAGGAGTTCTTCCTGCAGAACAGCCAGCTCTTCGCTCATATTTTCGTCGATGTTGGCCATTAGAAAATGTTATAGAGATATCGCTTTGCTTGTTTTCATATGAGGGTCACATCGTTTCTACTTAAGCATAGTGACTCCCCACCTTTCATATCACCACCTCCGTCTCGGGCTCATGCCAGCGCTTATGCTGGATTGTAATAGGCTGTATAATCCGTGAAGTAGCTCCACTCCGAAGGTGACGATAACCCCGCCCCGGCCCGGGGCACGAAGTTAGATTGGGGCCATCGGCCGCACAGAGACCACCCCCGAACTGAGATGCCTGCTTAAATTTAGCACCGCGGGAGCTTTTCACTGAATCTCTTTTAATTGGCACTAAAAGTAAGTCAGATGGTATAATTCCACATCCTGTCACATATTGCCTGCTTCTTCGCCAGAATCAAATCCTCAAACCCCATGTCCATTAGCTTCCAACTTTTTCTATACATTCGGAACCTTAGCATCCCTGCTAATATGCCTCGTCAATCCCACCTCCAAAAAGCCATGAATAAACTCAATATCGATGATTCAATGGCGCTCATGAATGCTTTCGCTGGAGATGCCACTGTTGCCCGATGCCATCGTGTTCGGACAAACCCTCTAAACTATTTGTCCAAGACCTTCAAATATGCTGTCACGCTTCTGTCTGTCATGTTTGACACTGGGTGTGTCATTAGTGGCTCCCGAGCCTTGGACTTCTTCGTGCCGGGGTCTGCCAACGGCGACTCTGACTGGGACTTTTACGTTCCAGGCTACAAAGAATCGGTGGCCGACATGATGAGCATCTTGTCTCTATGCGGAGTCGTCTGGGATCTCAACGCCAATCTCATTTCCAGCAAGTTTGAGCGGCACGGACGAGTGGAGATTCACTTCAACGTTCTAGAGGCTTTCTCATCCTGGATCTCACCTAGTACAAAGCCAGGAATATTGAACGACACGGTCTCTGAAATTGTCGCAGAATTCAAAAGGATTAGAAATGGCCTTCCCCGAGCAGGCACCTTCATCATCTCACGGGGTCATTGCAACCATATTCTTATTGAACCAAACGTGGATAAAGGTAGTTATAATGATAGGCTGAATGGCTATGAAACTTCCTCGGGAGAACCATTTAGCATGATATGCGGCTCCATCCAAACACCGCAAGGCGTACAGTCTGTGCAGCTTATCATAGGATGTCACTACCATAGCATCCGTAGCTGCTTGAGCTTCATCAAGGACTTCTATGCAAGTCATGTTCAGTGTTTCATTGGAGGATGGTGCGCCGCTCATATGTACTACTATCACGCAAGCAGCCGGAATGCCACCGTATGGGGGGGCACACGCAGTACCACGGCGATCGAGAAGGCGATCGAGAAGTACAGCGATCGGGGGTTTTCTTTCCATGATGCTGCATACACCGAACCCATCATCCGTCGCTTTGATGACAATAAGTCGATGTTCTTGGACTATGGAGACGTTTATAGGTCGTTTTTACACAAATCCAACCTCAATATGTTTGATAGATGGATCACTGAGCGGCGGCAGAATATTAAAGCCATTCATTGGGTGGAGTTTGGCAATGCGATCCAAGAGATACACAGCCCGTTCGAAAGGTGCTCGAGAGGCCGAACTTCGTTTTCTGAGGCGAAGTACAGGTTGCCGATGCGCAATCTACGACGCTTGGCCGACATCATCACTCTCAACACCGCTAATTCCGACAGGATGAGAACCAAGGAGTTCTTTAGCAGTGTAAGAAAGACTATTGCTGGGATTGATTAGCACGTCGCAGACGTGGCCAATTCTGGATCTGTCTTCAATGCACTTCACGATGCAAACCCATGGTCTTGGGCAATGTAGAGCATATATGAGTAGTTACGGTTATTTTTTAGTATTCAAAGATTGCGATTCAAGGCATTCCATCCAAACATGCGACCCAATTAGAGTTTAGACTCGATACAGAAACGGTACCCTTCTGATTCAATCTCATAACCCAGCTATTGATGACGTCTAACCACTCGCTGGGGTAAATGCATTGACCATCAGGCGTGGTTTCCTCGTATCCGAACTCAACAGAGGATGCCACATGTTCCTCGACGAAATCGAGCAAAGGGTCACTGCAGAAATGGGTGATGGTTTCCAGTTTTTTTGCGAACATGTAACGCAGTGATATTTCGCTCGTCCGCAGGCGCCGAGCCTCTCCATCTAGGTGCCTCTGGCTGTAGGCAGAGAATCTTTCTCGATACCAGAAGGGCTCTTGATCAAGCCTGATGAGTCTGCCATCGCCGTGTACCGGAGGATCATGCTTTGAGCGCTGAGATTGTAGTTAGCCTCTAGCTACATGTCAAAGTTACTTTACTAACCCTTGCTGCATCAGCTGGCAGTATCTGCGTGATGATAATCAGGTTTCTCTTCAACAGTGGTTCGAAAGATTGAGCAAACGTATGCTGGTCTGTAGAGGACTGAAATAGGCGTTTCAATAAGCAGACCTCATGCCAGGCGGGTATCTCTTCCCAGAACTCCAGTGAATTGATGATGATAGGCATTTGTTGCAGAAATTCATCGTTAGAAGGCATAAGGCTCTGAACAAAATGAGTATCAAGTGCCTCGGTCAACACCCCGACGCTGTAAAGAGTATCAAACCTGTCAAACGATAACCCTTCCTCAACCCAGAGAGAGATCAAGCCCTCCATCCAAATGCCAGAGACATTAGGATCAATTTCATCAAGAACAAAGTCAATAGTCATGGTAATGCAGAACAGATAGATGCAGAGTTCAGGAAAAGATCAAGAAGGCGCAGTAGGTTATCAGTGATCAGGCAATCAATACAGAGTACCTCAGAATTAGATCGCATATTTCACGAGGCACTTATCAACTTTGGAGGGTTGCTCATTTACCGACAGAGTGGTTCGCCCTTGTTATCTACCACCACCGTTACATCACTAAGAAGCACCTGACTCGAAGTGTATGCATATCGAGCCATAAGCGACGAAGAACTCATACTGTATCGCGGGAGCTGGCCGAAAGTGGATTCACTGGCTCTCAATCTAAACCGAAACAAGAGTCTTCTAACCCCGCGGCTAAATCGCTTGCACTATTTGAGGCATGGGGAAGAAGCAATGCTTTAGTTTTTACAAACCACCACAACTTATCATGAACCCATCCGATCCCTTCAGCCAAGATCCTCCTGACTCTTGCTCTTGCGCAGCATCGTCAATGCTGCCAGAAGAGCGACGACGCAGCGGTCGCACCAGAATGGCACTTCTGGCATGCCAAAGCCGCCTCGCATTTCTGGAGGCTATGGTTGCAGACATGGAGTCGCAAAACGCTCAATTGCGCTCCGAGAATCAGCGCCTTATATTAGTTCTACGTCACCTGGTGAGTACTAAGTGCGACAGTTGCGCGAGTCCACTCTAAATTAGGTTGACGCACAGGTGCCATGGGCTCGTATCGAAGCGCCCACAACGGATCAGCGGGAAGACGCCTCAGCCCTTCAGTTAGAAGCCAATAAGGGAGCAGTAAGCTCAGACGCGGAGTAGGGCCGTCCTGCGCCATGATCAACAGCTGGCCGCCTTGCAGGGATGGAGTGGAACGCCTGGACTGTGCTGCATCATGCAACATTTCGACAGCACTTTCTGTATCTAGTTAGATGAATCCCGACAGTCTGGTTCACGCTAAGAATTGACAAATGACAGTTGACAAGCTCCACATTATCATATAGCTATAATCCATGCATGCATTTCAACCTGCAGCCAACAGAGTAGAATTCAAGATAACAACCAACAAACAATCCAATTTGATCTTCCAGAGCAATTAATCCCTCAAAACAGGGAAAATGCCTTGCCCACAGAGGACTCCCGGCATTCCGGAACCTTAACAACCAATCACAGAGTATCGTCGCTATCTGGGGTCATCCTGCGCTTTGATCCTGCATTGCTCCTGCGCTTCACTCCTCCGGTGTTCTTGTTTCGACGAGTCACGCCGCGTCGCTTTGTTGACTGAATGTAGTTACTGCCAAGGCTAGTTTCTTCCCCATCGCAGAACAACTTGCGTTTGGTTCCCCTGCCCGTCTGTGGTGTGATGACAGGGGAGGGAAGCCTCAATGGTGACGGTGATCGGGTCGGCTCTTCATGGAGAGCAGTCATCTCGTGTTCTTTGATAGTCCTCTCCCACTCCATCTGAGCTTCAAGGGGGGAGCTCATGGCATGGTGGATCTGGTAGCTTGCGCTGTGCTCATTCAGGATCAGAATGAACTCATGTTGACCATTCGCCAGCAGCTGAAGTTCCGTGTGAATACTTCTCCAGGGGAAGCAGGCCTCTCGAATTCCCGGTAGGAATGTCATGCTGACTGCTGGGAATTGCAAGGCATCGACGATCTCCGGCTTTGGGTCAATGGACATATCACCCAGGGACAAGCGGAACCAATATCGAATGTTGCCATCATCGTCTGAGAATGACTCGTAGCGACTGACGATGTTTCCGTGATGATCCTTGCAGTTGAGTGAGGCATAGATGCCCTGAATGCCGGTGAAGGCTGGATCGGTAACTCGACATGTGATAGATGCCATGATTGCTGAAGTCCAAACTTTGCTTGATTGTTGAGCTAACTGTCACAAACAGTGAAGGCTATATAATCTCTTGATTACATTTAATGCCTCAAAATAAGCACCGCTTTCTCGGTTATTAAATTTAACAATGTATGAGGCCCAAACTTCGATCTTATCCCACCTGATATCATTGGTACAATAAGCGCTCGGGCAGATTCTGGGGTCCGGGAACTTCTCAAGTCACCTATCCTATCTTGGCTTACTGGATCTTCAACTTCTGCACAGAAGCTAAATTATGACAAATGTTCACTCTACGAGAGATGATACAAGTTAGCCTAAAGGGAATTTACGTTCACCACTGTAAGATACTGTTGGTCTTATGCAACTAATGCAGATTAAATTGAATGCGAACATTGATTCCGCTCGTGAGTGGGTCCCAATGGACTTGGCCTCGCTGATCCTCAATACCCTTGTCTTAACCTTGCAGATTACCGATCTCTCTATCTACTGTACATGCTACATGCTACATGCTTCAAACTCCCTGTAACAAGCCCCCTGTAACGTGGCATGACTCGCACGAACGTTGAATCACGTGCTCTGTTCTGCCTCAGCATCACCCTCAACATACCAGCCTAGCAAATGGTTGACCAGTTCTCGAGAGAAAACCTTGAGGCTTTTGCGCAAGTTTTCAATGGTTTCTCGGAAGTCTTCCGTTGCGCTTAGGAGCTTCGGCAATGCTCGGTCAATGTTGAAACCAATTTGGTTGATTTGGCAATTGCCGTTTGACACTGCGCGCTCAAGGTCTTCGATGCGATTGGATAGGTTTTGGAGAAGCCTGGTATGTTAACACTTTCGAACCTTCCAGCATCAAGAAACTTACTTCTTTATCTCCTCCGCTTCCGTAGGTGGGTCTGCAAACTGGACTTGGCTGTTTGAGTCCGGTGTCCTCAACCCTTGGTCGGCAGAAGGCTGCGTGGTGGCTGGGGCAACTGACATGGTTGCAAAATCCTGAGGGTTGTCCAAAAGACATTGGATGGTGTTATCATTGAAGTCAAGTTGGGTAAGGCCTGAGAAGTCTGCAGGATCTACAGCCTGCGAGAAGTCGTAGAGGAAGGTATCGTCGAAAGTGGTATCCATGATGAGAGAAGTGGTTGACATGCAATGAGAAGAGATGAATAAGTTGGACACTCTCTCTTATAATATCGAGAAGAAGCGATTATTCATATATACGAGTATTAAGACATGAAAAACGATACTTAGCATATTAAAATTAAAGGGAGGGGGATTAAAAATAGTAGACGCGCGCATACATAAACGCTGAACTCCAGAGCCTTCTCAACTTCTCAGTCCTCTACAAAATTCATTCAGGCAAAATGTTTACAAAGATTCATTTCACAGTTGCGATCTACCTGGTCCATGGCGCTTTAGCGCTTTCCATGGGTTACCCCTTGTGTATTACGGAGCCCGCCCTCGCTCTTGAAGCAGGGAAGTCGTCACTCTCCGCCAGGTAGGTCTCTTTGCCACTGCTCGCAAGCACTTACTAACCCTTGAACAGTGTTCAGTCACCAATGGAACCACGTTGCGAGGCCACTCTGCACTTTTCCGACCCCTCGTTTCTTCCAATTCGCTATTCCTTTGACGACGAATTGGACTGTGATGGCAAACAAGTTCTAGCCTTTACAATCCCGAAAGGATCCCCCAACGGTGACGTTGACATTATCTGGTGAGTGTTTGTAGTACAGTGCTTGCATAACGCCGGCGGCTAACATACTCTAGGCAATGCACTGGCCTCGCCCCCAGCTGCAATCATGGTGTCATTTTCGGCGGGAGTGCAGACCTGTCCATCGCATCTGAGTCTACAGGGGATGTAGGCTGCCTCATGGAAACCGCCGTAACCAGAACTGCGCCCATCACGATCACAAGGTCCTCTGCGACGTTTGTGGAGATGGCGCCAACTGTGGTTGTCACTTCTACAACGAGCTTTCTACGTAAGACGAAGGATCAAACCACATTCGAGACTCACCATACCGGGACCAAGACGAAACCCGGTTTTGATGAGTCGGAGACTAGCGGAGTACCATCTAGCGATATTGAATCCACAGCAACTGGCCTCAGTACAACAATTCCATCTAGCGATATCCAATCTACGGCAACTGGTCTCGGCACAACTACTGACGACAGTAAGAAGCCTTCAATGACCAACGGCATAAGGACGGGAATGGCAAGCACTGACTCAGATACCTTCCCAATATCGTCTCCTACATTGGCTCTCGAGGTACCTCAGAAAGCAGCCGAGATAACTATCAAACCTACAGATGATGGGGTCTTCATGAGCGACGCTACCAAGCCAACCATTCCTATTCTTCCTGCAGTCACTGCGTCGATCATCTCCACTCTCACAGTAATTCACACTGTGACCGCTAAATGCACTAATTAGGCTCCCACCGCCGGGCCCCCGCCTGGAACGTCCGGTGCCGTTACCAGGGGTTAATGTGGGGCTCACTCCGATGTTACGTCTCCCAAACACCGGAATCGCTGGCGGCAGCAGAAGAACTTAGGATGGGCTAATGGGTTGTCACCTGCATATCACACTTGTTTTGACCAATAACTCAGTTGGCTATAGGCGCTAGTTTCGAGTACCTGTAATATAAGAATAGCTATCAGATGAATTGATTTCTCTCATTGCACGAATATCACTCCTTTTCTATATCGTTTCAGCCATGTCAAACAAAGGACTACCGCCTCTTCGCCCACCCGGCTCAGGTAACGGAAAACTGGCCCCACTTTGGTCGCCTATTTCTGCTGGCGGCCAAACCCCCATCTACTGCCAAGCGTGTGCTGCTCACCGGGATGGGGAAGGGCTTAAAAAGATCGATGACAAGATTGACGCTGTGCTGCGCCAACTTGAGGACTTGAAGCAGGATTTGATGGCATCAACAACTCTAACTGTATGTAGTCCAATTCACAGAAACTCTCAATACATTAACTAATTGTCTCTAGGCTATGGGAAACAAAACAAGCAATTGCCTCACTCCTAAACCTTGCTCCTCATTCAGCCCAGGAACGCCGCGTCCAATGTACAACTGGCCTGATAGTGATGTTCG
The DNA here is from genome assembly GCA_013186905.1 of Fusarium udum. Lineage (NCBI taxonomy): Eukaryota > Fungi > Ascomycota > Sordariomycetes > Hypocreales > Nectriaceae > Fusarium > Fusarium udum. Next base: position 13,842 of record JAAQPG010000310.1, on the reverse strand, counting down.
TTCGGCGGACGAAATGGACCAGTTGGGATGACTGTAGGATGTGGGATTTGCTCATCCTGAGACTGAAGAATGACGGGGAGGGGGTAAATTGATTGCTGTTACTGGTCAGTCTTTTGCAGACTATGTGGAACTTTTTCATACCATTTCTGTTCTTGTTGGTGGGCGATACCCGTTTTAATATTGCCAGATCTTGTTACTCCTCCTGTCACGAACGATGAAGAAGACATCGACATCGTCACATTCCATGTGAAGTTCTCTCACTTTCTTTATGAGGGTAGTTCGTCTCTTAGAAAACATGTTTGTTCGCTTTCGCCGCTCTTTTCTCAGGATGTCAATTGTAGTGGACCGAAGCTGCGGCTGCTCTGGGTATGATGTCTGTGGTTGATACATTGTGACGGTGCATAAGGAGAGTAACAGTCAGCAGCATCTGGACCCAATATATAGACCGGTTCGCTAAATGCAATACTAAATCTAGCGGCTTATATTTAAGTTCTTAATTAACAAGAATTAGACTTAGCACACTAAATTGCGGCGGCATATAAAACATCGCGCGTCTTGCAGCTCCAATGTGAAAGGGACCCTACCCAGAGCAGTCTTCCACCATGACTGGCCCAGTTGCATTGCAGGAGCCTGATCAATTGGCTCGCAGTATTATGCGCCCTGACGCCCTACATGTATTTGCTAATAACATGGAGAAGGTTTATGAGTTCTGGAAGATGCTGCATACAATGACCAGCATACCGAACGATAGCCCAGATACAAATGCATTCATCTTGAAAGCGTTCCAGTTCATAGAAAACACGATGGGTAGACAAGACTTGCCTCCCCAATTATGCCGACTTACTCATGTGGCTTTGACCAACATGACTGCCAGGTTCAGCAGGGCTATTGCTGTCGACAGAAGGAGAGGGAGAGTCAGATCGCGTTCTGGGTATCGGAACGCTGCAATTGTCATGGACCTGTTTCTCGAGGCGCAAGGTTTCATCGCCGACCGAACTAATGCAAAGAAGCAACTGAATAGACGCATGCAGACAAGTAGACGATGGACACACTTGGCAAGAGGCTGTCCACTTCTTCTAGTCGTATACTCGGATGCAGCTAAGAGCTTAATGTTAGTACCTCCCTCCGAAGATTCACAGTCGCTAACCTTCAAGTGCCAATCGAAAGGTATCAAATATGATCTTGGGGGCTGTTGGCTCGCGACTGTTAGCATCAGGTCGGCCGTCGCTAATCCATGCTTCACACAAGCTTCAAGCTCTTGCTAAGGCTGCTGTTCAACCAGATACCTCAGAAGCGCATGCAGTCCTGAAGGAGGTCATGGGGGCTAAGACTATGCTTCTGTTAGGCATGGCCTAAGTATGGCGGCGGTTATGGTTATGCTATTTGACAGCAAATGCTTTTTCTTATGCTAGTTTATGTTGGTAGTTAGTCTAGGCATCGTTAATTACATACAGCCACAAGAAGGTCGCATTTCCTACAAGGTATTTAAGTGGCAGCAGTCCCCCTCAAATTCTCAGCAGAGTATCCCATCACATTAAGCAATTTCTCTTTATTCTTTCCCATCAGCCACCAATACCATGACTAAATTGCGCCTGCCCTGGGGAGAGGAGTCTCCCTATGATCTTTTTACCAATTCGAGAATGTCCTGGATGATTGTCTATCCCCGAAATATGATACCCTCTGATTCATTCAACAACGAGGGACTCATTCGGTCCTCTAACAAAATCATAATCACGGAAAATGTTTCCTTGCTATATTATGCAGCATTTCAAAAGCAGTATGACATTCTCCAGTCACTTACCCAAGTTTGTAACATGGGTGACTGGCGGTTCCAGAAAGAGCTTAATAAAGCTCTGTTCTTCGCTCTCTGTGCTGAAAACAGACGGATGGCTCATATTCTATTGAAGGATTACAAAGCCGACCCGGGACAAAAGCATTCCTCTTGTGGTTTGCATGGCGCTGCAAGGCGGGGATTTCATGACGAGATCCAACTGTACATTCAAGAGCATGACGCCTGCCCTGACACCAAAGATGAAACCTCTTTAACACCAGTCATGTATGCTATGATGCTTGAGGCCCCACGTAATTAGGAAACGATTTGGCTTCTCTTCAACCTAGGCGCTGACCCCATGATTCTTATTGAGGGCTAGACTTATGCCCAATGGGCAATAGAAATGAGAAAGCCTGATCTGGCACCGCATCTTGATAAAGCGGCCCGTCAGGCCTGTCAAGATAAAACATTCTATTAGTCATTAGGTTTGCTTATGTTTATTATATTAGCCACTTTATGGCATTTGGTTCATGTATATGCCAGTTAGTTCAGATAGGTCAATTAATCAAGCTTAGATTGTTTTACTCTATCTCATCCATCCCATCCTCTACAGCGGGTGCTTCTAAACGAGTCCCAGGGCGCTCAGGTATTTCTAACTCGTGAGTATCATCCATCCTCTCGTGCGTATCATCCACCGCGGTATCTACTTTCCCACCGTCATTATCTTTTATGCGCTTATTTGAGACCATATAAGTCTCAACTTTCCTCCTTATCTCTATTTTGTTTGCTTTTGAGACTGCTATTTTGCGTTTCAGTGCCTCTTGCTGGTCCCGTGACCGTGGCTGTTGTGCTTCTTGCTGTTCCTGTGGCCGTGCCTGCTGCTGTGCCTGCTGCTGTGCCTGCTGCTGTGCCTGCTGCTGTGCCTGCTGCTGTGCCTGCTGCTGTGCCTGCTGCTGTGCCTGCTGTTGTGCCTGCTGTATTTCTATTGCCTCTTCCTGCTTCTGCTGGTGGTGCTTTTGTTGCTGCTGCTCTAATACTGAGACTAGCATGTCGTATCCATCGACATTAGGTGCGGAGATACGTTGATATGATTCGGGCACCTCTGGATCTATCCCATGGGGCTCAGCAGGTGGTTCAGCAGGTGGTTCAGCAGGTGGTTCAGCAGGCGGCTCAGCAGGTGGTTCAGCAGGCGGCGCCTGAGTTCTTCCTTGTTGAGATATGTCAATTCCATCAACATGAGGGGCAGAGATTCGTTGTGACGCTTCGGGTACATCTATTGTCATGTCTATATCCTCCGGCACTGAAGACAACGGGGTTTTACCGAAAATACTCCTGGGCTCTTTTTGTTTCGGTTGTTTAGGTTTAGGTTTGGCTATGATTCTCTCTGGCTTTTTCGCCGGCGGATCTCGCATGGCTTTTTGTCTTCTATTCTTTGGCCCTGATTGTTTTGCACGTGGTTGTTGACGTTTGTTGGTGGTGGCGGTGAGTGGTTCGTTTGCGAAAGAAACTTCCCCCACGGCCCAGTCCATGCTGGGTGTGACGTCAAGGCCTGGTGCATCTGTCATAGGTTCTGGGTCATCCAACACAATTGTTAAATCATTAAATATCAGTCGGTTTCGCAATTCTTCGATACTCAAGCCGGCATGGCTCTAATCCACGTTGAAAGCGAACGGCCCAAAAAAAGCACATATAAAGTCAAACTGTATCAGTACTACGGTTGGCTCCTTCCCCTTCACACTTTTTGCTGTTAAGGCTAGCGTAGGAAGGAAGGATTTTGTACATAACTCGCTAAACACACTGATTATCGGCAGGCCTCCTCGCCACTCTGTCTAGAACATGATCATATCGGGGATTTCTCGTGGCACATCTTGATCTAGCAACGCAAGGCCCTTTTCAATCTTTTTATTCCAGAAGCCTACTGATGATGCCATCTCGCAAAGGCAACTCCTAGACTTAGCATCTGCAAACGCATTTATTCTAATGCCTTTTATATCCTATAAGGGTATTTTAGAGCTTAGAAGGGGAAATGAATAAAGCGCTGCTAGCATTAGTTATATGAAGGCTCCTAGAGGTTATAAAGTAGTATTAATTAATTAATATAGGCCCTCTGTGCATTTAATTACATTAAGAACTGGAAGTTGCTAACCCTAGTCTTGTGTAAGATTGCTGAGAAGGCTTTCTGGTGTTTTCAGTAGAGCTATACTGGGTTTTGCCTTTTCTATCGGCCTTTTCATCTCAATATATCTCTCGAGTATCTTGGCGCCGACTGTAAGATAGCGCATATTTTCATGGAATGTTAAGATACTAGGAATCACGCCTTCGAAGGCTAATATATTCTGCAGCAATTTAGATCTCTCTTCTTCTCCTGATATATTACAGAACAAGGTGCCGTTTTTCATCTTCTCTTATATGGCTTCTTGGTCCTTCTCGCTCCATGCTAGAGCCATGAACTGGAGAGAATGAGCAGAGTAGGCGTCTAGACACTGTCACAAACTTGGGTCAATACCATTGAAAATCACATCATTCCAAACTCAGTAAATATATCTCTAATATATTATTATCTACCCGTTAATATAGGCTGCAAGATATTTGGCCCAGTTGCCCAGTTTAATATCATGCCAGAGACCAGGGAAGATGGCGACTTGACGCATGGCACTCCATATCTCATCTTAATAGAAGACTATTATCATGTGCTTTCGTTTCCCTGCAGATAAACGCTCTAGCCACTTCTGGGCCACAGAAGGTTATTACTGATGTAGCAGGAGCACTTTTCGGCAAATCTCCCCATCACTATATCTCCCTAGGAGTTCTGGTAGAATACTATAGATCCTAACGATGCATTCATAGCTTTACCTAAGTAGCTCTTTCGCCTTTTTAAGGCAATGCTGCCCCAAGAGGTAATCAATCTTAAATAGGGAGTTAGACAAGGGTTCTTATATAAGCGATTGCTGCAATTATTACCATGTAATAACTAATCTCTCTAGAATTTCGTCTAGTCTTTTTAGGGAAAGAATGCCTGTTATTGGCTGGTCACGATTACTGAGGAATCGTTTAAAGTCGGATACGGATGCGCTATCTAAGAAAGCGGCGGGGCACTCAGAGAACCCTTCAGAAGTGAGAAGGCTAAGAGGCACGCGCATCACCCCCTCCAGATAATCACTTAGCAATGCCATTTTTTCAGGGCTCTTAACAAGTTGCTCTAGGCGTCTACCTATGCAACAGTCGAGACAATTTATGTTATTTGGTACTGGGGTATAGGTATTTAATCAGGGTCGAAATTTAGTGGACTAAATACCAACAGTAACATAGCTTAATTTAAGACGAGGCTTGTATTAGCACACAGATACAAAAGCCAGGGTGGGGGCTTGCGCGCGTGCATGTAGTGAGCCGGGTCCCCTAACCAAGCAAGGCATCATGGCACACGTTCAACCTCTATTTGAACTTCAATCAAGCGCCCCTGGCATGCCAGGACCGTATATCGTGGAAAATCTGGCCTCCTACCGTATTCTCAACAAAATAGGCCAAAGAAAGCTTCAGACGATACTTGTACTCGGCAGGGCACGCAAACGCCAGCATATTTCGTCTGCATATTCACTTTACGGATACCCAAAGGCACATAGCGTTGGCATCGCTGATGTCAGCGACAATACTTTGGCGCTCAATGGTGAGCTGCACCTCCAAAATCACGACCAGCTGCCACGATTTCAGGAAAAACGGCCGTTTAGGGGTGGTTGCCATGCTCATATACTTAGGCAAGGGTTTTCTCATAAGGGGTCAATTGCTCATGAGCTTTACGCAAATGTATTATCACCACTTAGCGACATTATTCTCATATTTGTCCCGGACTTTGGCCTCGACATCGCCATTAAGATACTCTGTTCCTGGATGAGGTCTGCTATGGGCGCCGAGTTTCGCATCGCCTCTAGAGTCTTGCTCCTGCACGATTCAATTCCAGCAGAGTTCGAGATCAAAAACCGGTTACTGGCGTCATTCGCCTCCAAGCTTCGTAAATCAGATCCCTTGAGGTCGTACACCAGCGCCGATACTCAGTCAATAATAGAGAATGCTTTTAAGATAACAAGCCTATCCTTAGATAATTGCACGTAGCAGATGCAGGTTAAAGCAGAGTTAAAGGCTGCCAGGGCCCACCGAAAGCAACAGGGCATGGACTTCACAGCGCACCAAATGAAGTACCTACTTTGAGCAGCTATCCGGCAGTACGCACAAGATCCGCTAGCACCTCTTGATATAATACATTCTTTAAAGCAACAGCACGCTCCAGATTCGAATTACTCTGGTGCAATTCGCGACTTTCTGCACATTCATTAACCTATAAGTGATATAAAAGCTAGCATTGTTGCGTCAGCCCTTAATCTTGATGCTTATCCTCCAGGAACGCCTTATAAGTAGATGCGAGGTCTCTTCTCAGTAATACCGCTAACTAACACTAGGGTTTCCTCTAGAACAAATTTTCCAGAGCCTTTATAAAGGCCTTATTAAGGACTGTAGGTATGACTTGCACTGTGTTACCCTGTCTGAACACGTGCGACACCATTTCGTAGATATTGTAATAAATTGTCGCGCCATGGGAGTTAATGCGTCGCAGGCTTACCTCATATGTATCCAAGGCAGTCACTTAGTGGAGTCTAAGTAACCCCTATATAGCTGCGCCTTCTGTATTCTCTAAAGGCCAAGCTGGACACTTGATTGTAAGCATATGCTTTGCTGACATTGCATCATTACCCACGCAACAAGCGGCTAATCCTACCGTCCACAAGTCAAGTCATATCCGCTATGCTAGAGCCCTAACTCATCTCCATTCTTTATAAAACCCCCTACAGCTTCTGCAATCGCACTTAATCTAAGGGGCACAAACCCGGTCAAAATCATTCAATTTCTTAAGGATTTGCGTCACTCTGTAGGATTTCCGTTGCAGGACTGTTTCAACATAGTTATTAGATCCAAGGCCGGCAAGTCAACATTCGGTTTCTCCAATATGCGTGCTAACGTTTCCTAGGTAGTTTCTTCATAATCACCGCTTTCTTAAAGGGCTAGGATCTGTTAGATTGCTTCTATCACTTAAAACATCTACGCTGCATACATCTTCGCCACAACAGTGCCAAGTTTAGGAAGAACTTATCATAAGACCTTAACAAAACGCAATTATATAACAATAAAACCGTTTTACTTAACTTTAGGAAGAAGTCCCTATTCTACTAAGGCCAAAGCGCTATGTTAGTCAATCTTATTTCAGCTTAAGTACATGTTAACAAAAGAACAGAAACGAATCCCAGGTATCAATACAGTACAGCAATAGCCCCTATACCCAGCAGGCTCTTGACCATGTAGCTTACTCTCTTATTGCCTCTCTATTCTATATCAAACTTCACCCACTTCTAACATTCTACAAAAGCGAGGAGTTATGTACTATCAAAGTCTACTGCCGCATTCCAGCTGGCCCGCTGCTTCTTAACCTTATCTACAAACTTTATAGGTCAAATACGCTACTTTGCAGCAACGAATCCCAAGTCAGGTCCAGAAAAGAAGCTTTGTGTGGTGACATGGACATAGAGCTATGCCAAGGTGGTTACTCGTTTGAGCGACAGATAACGGTCAAGATCACCTCCCCCAGCGACGTTATTGATCTGTCGTTAGAGAATATGTGGGGCAGCTGGCCTATTAGCAAATGCCCTTATCAGATCGAGGATCTGATCCGGGATCAAAGATTGGATTGTCCGACTAACCCCCACGATACAACACCTTTGGATGGAAGTTCTCAGACTTGGGCAGATGCCGAAATGGAACTCGGCCAATTTCTAAATACATTACGGTCACTGTAAGAGCATTGCGGTACTAAAAATAAAGCCATCGTTTGTGTTTTCTCGCTAGTATGTCAAGCCTTGAGTCGTGTTCCATGTGTACATATTTGTATTTAAAAAGAACAAAAAAAAGATACAGTATTGCTCTCCAGATATCCTATTATGTTTAAGTCTAGACTATTTTTATATGAACATATTGCTGCATATATAATCAATTCCCATCAAAACAAGTATCAAATGACATCATTGCTAGCCTCAGCCCTTTAGAAATTGGTCTAGACCGATATGAGGAGACTTTTCGGTTTTTCCTTGGTGATGGTGAAGGCGATGGTGCCGATGGCGGTGAGGGGGAGGGGCAAGATGTTTGTCCAGATGATGCCCGGCTTAATTCTGGAGACTCTGGGAAATAATGGGCTGGTGGAGATGACGAATTTGATGAATTTGATGAATTCGAGTTAAAGGACGTAGGTGTGCTTGCCCGTGAAGACACTGACCTTTCTCCTTGGGCTGTTGTGCTTGGGGTATCAGCCCTTTGTGTGATGGTATCGAAGTCATCAGGGCCAAGGATTTCATGCGCCGGTACCGAAAGCTTAGCGAACTCAGGGAGAAGCCCCGGGCGCGATTCATACCCCCCAAGCCGACCATCCGGTCTTTTGATAAAAATGAGGACGTCTCCTCCATAGTAGCGGTACCAGGTATGGGTTTTTTTGAACAGCCCCTTCTGCCTGTTACGCATTCCTGCTTCAGGGTTTCGGTTTTGCTTGAGCCTTTGACGGCGAGGAGAGCTTGACTGTGCTTTTGGTGTGGGTGACATTGTGAGGATGTAGATGATAGTAATGAATGTTGAGATGCTCTGTTAGCCTCCGGGTTGTCATGTATTAAATAAATGGACGATATCGAGAGACTTCAGGAACAATAGGCGCTCATGATCCAAAAATAAAGTCAGTACGCGCGTGAAGGTATCATTTACCGCCGTACACCACAATTAGAACTACTTATCCAGGAACCCGATGCGTAGGGGTGGTACGCTCCGACAACCCCGTCCCCAAGCTCTACACAGCACCGTATTCTGATTGCCGCGCCGTACCGGAGCCCCACTGAAATCCGGTTCGCCCGACGACAATCGGTCTGCCTGAGCGGCTACACTTGGGCTGCAGGCGCTTCGGACTTCAGGCTTGATTTAAGCACTTAAATCTCGCATGTCCCCGTTCATAGACACATACTTACCGCTCGAATTACCCAACTTCGCACTTCATTCTCTAAATCATTGCCGAAAGAATGGACAGCAGCTTGTGGTATCTGATCGCCCTGGCTGGGATATTTTTCCTGTCTCTCATTCTTTGGCTCTTGAGCTCAATTATACCGAACCTTCATAATCGTTTCATGCGGCATGTCACTTACCCTCTCTTCCTCCGACGCCGTCGTGCTTGGGACAGCGTTACTCGGCTACAAGCATGTCTCATTTTCTTTTTCTTTGCGGCCAACCTCGTTGTCATTTTTGCGCCGTTCAATGGAATTGACTGGCGACAAATTGAGAGAAGGGCCGCCTTTACCGCAGGTGTAAATGCAATCCCCCTCTGTCTTGGAGGGCGAATGGGGCCCGTTGTCCAGATGCTGAACATTCATCGGACTTCCTATCTTTTGTTCCATCATTGGGTCGGTAGAATTGCCGTCCTCGAAGCTTTGTCTCACGCCATAATTGTTCTCCTCCATCGACCCAAGACAGGAACACTTGTTACCTCTGGGTGGGTTGTAAGTGTTCCGTGCTCGCCCCACTACTTCCTGCTTTCTAACACTTTTAGGCATTTGCTGGTTTCCTGGGCTCGCTCGTGTTATCCTTTTGGCTGCCTAGGCATTTCCTTGGCCGCTGGTTCTTGCTAAGTCATAGAGCAATCGCTTTGACTGGCGTTGGTGCTTTGTTCTGGCATGCCTTGGCCGTCTCACAAGTCAGGTCACAGATACTCGTTGGTATTTGTTGTGCCATATGGCTTCTGACGACAGTCTACAGGTTGCAGAAGCTCCTCTTTCGGCGGCTGTCTGGTGAAGTAGTCGAGAAGTTGGTGGGAAGGAATGCAACCAGGCTTGATATCTCTCTACGCTATCCAGTCCATATCCAGCCAGGAAGCTACTTCAACATCTTTTTCCCTGGCAGGATTAGTTCTTATAACCTTTTGTACAGCCACCAAGCTATGGCATTCTGGCATCCACCCGATGATGTTGATCCTGAGGGCAAGTCATCAAACGTCAGCTTCCTTCTGTCACACCGTACTGCAAATGTGGCAGCGTTATCTGTCCTTCAAACTGGGCAGCGCATTCTACTTGATGGCCCCTTTGGCCAACGCCTCGAGCCGCATTCTTATGAGAATGTTATACTTCTAGCAAAAGGGATGGGTATTGCCGGTATTCTCCCGTTAGCTCTGGGCCTAGCGGAAAGGCGACAACATGACAATCGTATCAGAGCTGAGCTGCAGAGGTTAACACAACGGTCTCAGACCCTCCTTAGGGAGGAAGGGTCTGCTGATCTCGATACACGGGCGAACATCGCCCGAGAAAGGGCTGAGGTAGCCAAGCAACGTGTTGCGCTGTCAAGAAAACCACTTTTCCGTGACGCAACTAAGAAAATCGACCTCTTCTGGTCCTTAGAGAGCAACTCTCAGATGGATTTGGTAGCGGATCAGCTCAAATCACTTCAGCAGCTAGATCCTGACAATGTGAGTCTCTGCAACGGTTACTTCTGATAATACTAATCCATAGATAGAGTTTCCTGGTTGTATGGTGCGGCTATCCATATCCTCGGACTGGCGAACCACCATTTCAGCCTATCTCGACATTCTGGATGTGCCTAGAGCCATCTCCTCAACGAAAGGCCTTTGACGATCTTATTATTAGTAAGATCGGAGAGGAGCGCAAGAAGCTTCAAGGACGCATGATAGTTTCAAGTAAGTTTCTGTCTGCTCGTTTATTTCACGTTCCGTTCTAACTATGCAGCCTGCGGCAATGGCGACTTCACTTCTAGAGTCCGGGAAGGAGCAATTCGTAGTATTGAAGATATGAGTATTACATTTGTAGAGACAGAATATCGACCAGCAGGCATAGATACTGTGCCAATTAATGAGGCGTTTGGACATGAACTTTTAAGGGAACGGGCGAGAAGACAGAGAAAGCAGAGGACTTCACAGGACACTGAGATGAGGAACCTAACAGATAGGGTCTCTTATGCAAGCACATACTCTGGGGGATTCAGCACAGTCAGACTTTAATAAGCCACATAATAAATGATATTCCACTGACAACAACTGTTCTTAATTAGTGACCTTAAGACCTGTTATGTGAAGTATCATAATAAACACATTTAGTGAGCCAATACCATTATTTGAAGTGACAGGCAGCTTTCCACCTTAATGGTGTTAATTTAAGTGTCTCTCTTCTAAATTAAATGGTTAAAGATAGATATTAAATAATTCCGAGACTATATTTAAGATAATAGTGTCTTAATTTAGTACTATTAGTGATTCAGAGGCTACCTTAATTTAATTACCAGATTATAAGTACTTAGATCTGCCTCTTTAACCTCTCTCAACCAGATCAATCAATCAAACCAGCAGCTCAATATGAACAACACATTCGGCGTTGCGGGAACAATCCCCAAACACAGGCATGACTTGATCCAGAAAAAGTTTAAGCATATCGGTGTCAAGGTTCTCCTCCCGGCGGACCGTGACGAGGTGCCGAACTTTATAGTCACTGGGGCTAACGCCAACATACCCGAAAAATGGGCTGGGGCACCAGAGATGCCTAAAGAGTGGCTCCAATATATGATGAAAGTGAAGCTTGCCAATCTGGTTTGGGTTGATCCTAAGCAGTGGATGGAAGAAAATATGCAGGAACAGAGGGAGGAGGGAGGAGACGAAGGAGAGGAGGAAGAGGGGGGAGACAGTGAAGAGGTAGCTAGGGGAAAGAAGCGGAGGTCAGCCATCGCTGAAGCTGAGGAGGCCGAGCGGAAGAGAGCCCAAGCTGCCAAAGATCAAGCCGCCAAAGATCAAGCTGCTAAAGATCAACCCGCCAAAGATCAAGCTGCTAAAGATCAAGCTGCTAAAGATCAAGCTGCTAAAGATCAAGCTGCTAAAGATCAAGCTGCTAAAGATCAAGCCGCCAAAGATCAACCCGCCAAAGATCAACCCGCCAAAGATATCGCCGAGGTTCATACTCAAGATCCTTATAAGCCCGGACAGGACAAGGGCACGGAACTGCCAGGTCCAGTAAAACAGGAGTCGACCGAACCTGATCTGAGCTCAATTCCAACCGACAGCTCTGATTCATCAAAGTCTCCCAGCCCCGGTCCGGATTCATCGTCAAATTCGTCCGAGCGTTCAACACCGGCCTCATCCCGAGGCCTCAGCCCTGAGGCAGAAGATGCAGAAAAGCAAGCTCAAAATGCTATTATCAAGGCTCGGGACGCTCTAGCCGAACTTGAAAGAGCTCAGAGAGCTGCAACTGAAGCGGTGGATAATGCCAGAACCCTTGGAGCCGCCGTCACGTATATACCTGACTTGCAGCCTGACGACCCCTGCGCATTCGTGATTCCAGGTTACATGAGAAAGGAAAAAACACCTGCAATGGGTAGAATCGCTTATAATACCGACAAGGGATACTTTTTGGTGTTGGAAACCTCAGTTCATGGCCGTCATAGGATGTATATGTTCTCAGGCTCGCAATATTTTTCCAACAGAGATGCTTTCTTGAAGAAGTATAAAGGGAAAACTCTAGTTGCTAATGTGGAAACGGGAGAGGAGGACGAAGACGATAAGGTGTGGAAGATTTCTATCGAGGGTGTCGCAGTCCTGAGAACAAAGGGGAAAAACTCAAAGATCTTTCGCGTCCTGATTACTTGGCGCGATAATAATAACCCTGACAGCGAACTTCCAGAGCTCTCTAATTTGACTGGCTTCAAGAGGAGATTTGGTAAGGATGCGACTCAACGACTAGCCGCTGAGCAGCGTCTTTCGAACATGCCTATGGACTGGGTGGTGCCCCCTCAATCGACTGATAATGACGACGGAAAGGCAGCGTACTTCCGCAGGTACAGGGCTGAGTTTGAGGGATTGCGTTTATTGGAGGGGATCTGAGATACTTGCATCAGTATTATTGTTTCTATGGCTTTCTGCATATGTTTTAGCTACCTAGTACCTTAGATAATTTACAATTGCACCCTCTTATTAACTACCTGGCCTTGCCTCGATCACTTCTTAGTCACTATAGCCACTTTAATTTCACCCTCTTCACCCACTTTACCCACTTCACCCACTTCAGCCTCTTGGCCTACTTAACCCCCTTTAGCTTCATCCACCTCATCCACTTCATCCACTGTAACTACTTCATATCTACCTCTTTGTATTCTAATCCTTACTTCTCACCCTTGGCGCTCTTAGAACTCTTCATAGCTTTTGAAAGCCCCCTGGTTCACCCCCCTGGGACCCTTCTTACTCTTGAACACTTTCGTAATATTCACAACTCTAGATATGAGTACGGTTTTGTGTGATTCTGTGATGCCAGTAGTTATCAACGATATCTACTCGTAAAGGAGGAGAACGCATCCCGATTATATCAATCTTGGTAGCTTGGGTCAGGAAGACCCTGAAAGCATCACGACGAGCATGTTCGACTCCGTACTGCCTCGCTGCTTCATGGCTAATAGGCAGCTGAGTAACCGGAGTGTTCTCTATCCTCTGAATGGAATGCTGATTGTTGATGGGTGTATATGACGGAGTAGCAAGCTCAAAGAGTCCAGGATAAATGCTAGGACCGACGAAGTGGCCGGGAGTGTGATCAAGCTGTGCTTGTGTGAGATGCATGCATAGCCAAGTAGAGGCCATTTTCTTTTTGTCTTAGAGGAATAAGTAAAAGGTTTAAGGACTTTGAGGTCCTTACGAAGGAGGGAGTGCATGTTTTATAGTTGGATACTTTGAGGGCAGCACAGCTTTCTGTGTCGATCAGAATGGCGGCCATATGCATCTGACGAAATCACGTTAGGAAATAATTCCAGTTTCATCTGGCTTCCCACTGAAAAACATAGTCGGTCATTAATTTGACATTGAATGTATTTTAGAGAATGTCATATCTATAAGATAATATGGTAATAGCAAATTATTGTTAATTTATAAATGTACAATACGATTTGGTATAGGGTTGCCATGATCTCGGACAATTGCTGACTAACTAAGGGGGACGTCCCGGCGAGTCATACCCGCACAA